>CM053265.1:46946780-47062959 GCA_028583415.1 Protea cynaroides
TATACTACCATCTACACTGGGGATAGCCTGGTCGTCATACATTATCATTCAAACTATGTCAAGTAGCCACGATGCCCAGCTTGAGGGGTAACCTACCCTATGGACATCTCGATCACCACTCTACTCTCTCAGCCACTTGGTAAACTTCGAGGATGAGAGGATCTACGAGGACACCTTTTTAGTTGACCTTGACCCGGGATGTTATCTGTAGGATGGGGAAGGAGAGAGATATAGATCGAGTGATGATGAGAGAAATGCCATGAGACGTCCTCTTACTCCGGTGACGACAAACCAATGCAGGAGGCTACAACGGAAGGCAACATCAAGGGATGATAATGAGGATGATGACACCGGATGGTTATGGATCTAGATGCCATGCCTCCTCCTTCTCCGTAGCATTCTAACGAGTTGGCTTCCTCCTCGGACTTCCTACTTGGGACCGGTCCTCTGGGCCCACCACGGATGAGCGCGATGGCACTACTCCATGAGATTTCGGATGATCAACGTACTATAGATCAGTGGGTAAGAGAGATCCTAGACACTCACTGCACGACCGAGGGCAAGTGGTGAGCCTCGCCGAGAGTCTCGGAGGCGGCCCGGACATGAGGTAGCCTAGCTCACGAGGGTAAACGCCTGGGACAATGACCCTGGACCGGAGGCACCTCTTCTTCTTACTCCTTCAAGTGCTATGATAGCTTTTTGTTTTTCTTTTGTTTATACTACGTAATAAATGGCCGGATTGTGGACCGTACTCTACTTCAGATATAAATTTGTTATTTTATCTCAAAATATATATATATATATATTATATTTGTGTGTATATATATATATATATATATATATATATATTTGATATATATATATATATATATATTTGTTTCACCTTTACAATAGGTGCATTATTCTTTTCTTAGTTTATGTCTTAAACAACAAGATGCTTATGATGTTTTTGTATTACAACTTTTATTTCATCCTAACTCAATTCATGACCCTTGTGGAAATATTCAGGTTTTGTGGGTAGAGCCCGGGAGCTCTAATTCCAAGTTATCACACCCCAATTCTATACTAACCAAGAGTGTGATGAACTATCATAAAACTAATGATTCAACCAGGTTCTCGTATATGCCGTACCAACCATATTAAACAAAAACACATTCATAGTAATAATCGTAGATAATTAATAAAATAGCAAAAGTCTTTATAAATAATGAACGGAGGTCTAATAGTGATAAAATAAATATTTAATCTAATTATCTCGAAATAACTCAAGACATAGCGTAATTTAATCAATTACATGTTCCAATAGTCAAATATAACTAAACTAATCAAAAACACATTGGTTGCACTTGCATGATGGCTCATGTGCATCCTCCACAGCTCCATGTCCATAGCCGCCATTTGTCCATGCAATAATGCATTCATGTAGTCTTCTATTACCGCGTCATCAACTAAAAATATTCAACATCGAAAGGGTAAGCACACATTATGGCTCGTTGAGCAAACAAAACAATACGTAAACATATGCATGCCTTCAATTCAATATCATTGGTCTAGTTTTAAGATTGTAATCGGGCTATAGAAAGGATTGACGACCACGCACTTCTATACATGAGTGTGTCAATCCGCCCAATGGATCAAACACCATTGCCTTCCCATACATATCCATAATGGAATAGAGATAGAGCTAAAATATTTAGATCACATATCGTAAACAATTTCCCCGATGCCCTACCCATACCAATACGTAAGTCCCTATTGGCGAGGATTGCAAAGTGCGCCGTAACTAATCAATCTTAATGTCATCCAAATGTATCCTAGGCCTCACCCCAGCATCCCTTAATAAGTCCATAGAGATAGAGCTAAGGCCTCTCAAGAGTCAAAGACCACATGGTCGAGACCACTTCCCTAATACCCTACGATGTAATAGTTCTGTTAAGGTAATGACGATATGACAATGTCAATGTGAACCAAGGTTTAGGGATCAAACACCCTTCCCCACACAGCACACCAACCGTACTCACAAATACATGCCTATTCCAACCATCATTCATAGTACGATATAAAGTAATAAAATAAAGATGCATGAATAGTAATATCGGTAATATTAGATGACATGTGAGATGTACGTTATAAGCAAACAAGCATATAATCATTCATGGCATTGGACTCGATAAAAAAGTAACTTGTTATTAATCAATTAGTTTAGGCCTTGTTTCCTCACTGCTAATGATATTTGATCTCCTTCCAAGCATTCCAAATCTCTTTGAATCAATTTAGCAACCTAGGAATTATATAAATTTAAGTTAGGGTTCATGTGTGATAAGTTACATTTGTCGAAAGTCAAAATAGACCATTGATAGGCGACTGATTAATCATGTGGTGCGTGTCTATGTTGATCATATGACTTACGGTCGACCCCTGTGGTCGCACTATATGCAACTACACCTGTGACCATATGTTTCCTGTATTCTTCCCGAATGGCTTTGGTCGACTCTGTCATCACCTTATGGTCAACCATAGCTGTGACCATACTAGTTTGGTTTGATTTTTAGTCCTCCTATGAGTTCCTCCTCTTGGCTCATGAACGGGATTCTCCCTAATGATCATTCTTTGGCCATAATTCTTAGTTTTATTAGACTAAGTACCCTAACCCATTCTCCATCATCCCCTTTGAAATTTTCTTAAAAATCCCATAGTTGAATCCTCACATTGGGTTTGTATCACAATTTGCATTAGAAACTCCTACTCTAGGAGTTCTATGGCTATAGAGACAAGGTTCATACCTTACTTATTGTAGAGAGTTTGCATAACTCCTTCTCTTGGACTTCTTCTCTAAATCTCCTTCTCCTTTTCTTCCTCTTCCATTCCCCCTTAGGTTTTAGGGTTTAATAAAGTCCCAAAAGAGTGAAAAAGGGATGAGGGACGTCGTTTATATAGAATAAAAATCTCCATATAGAGCTCTCAACAATAAGAAAGAGATCCCCTCGATTTGAAAAGTTTTGAATTTTGGATTCCAATTTGTGTGAGTGTTATTGGACATATAGTGGCAAAATTCATCAACCACACGTTTGAAGCATCGACCACACGTCCCATTTTGGGTGGTCTTAATTCTTCACCATATGGTTGACCATACCTACTCGGTAGTCGGCCATACACTTAAACTTAAGTGTCTATGAGAAGATTCTCTTACCCGGTCTTGTGGTTTTCTTCACGCGTTGGTCTAGCTATGATGGGAAGACCTAGCACAATAAGGTTAGGCTGAGTTAATATAGTGTGGGTCCGGTAGCGTGTTTAATGCACCAATTTAATTAAATATTTCTTTCCTCGACCTGATTAATAAGCTATAAATAGGATAAGCAATGGTCGATCCCACAGAGAATGAATTGATTAAGATTTATATTCTGGTCAAACTAAATATACTAACTAATGCTAGGTGAACACAATAACGAAGGAGTATTTGGTTGTTTGAATCAAATAGAAATATAATTAGATGAGAAAATTTAGTGATTGGTTCAATATCCACTGACACATGCAATGAGTAAAATTAATTGCAATGTTAATCTCTTCCTTCCAATCATAATTAAAGACCCTAAATAATTATAAGCTTTGTTATCCGAGTTTTCCCTTAAGTACCTCAATCGAAACAAGCTCTTGAGAGAGAACTAACCATTGAACAACACTTTGAATAAACTCTCAATGATTAATTCAATGGCAGCATTAAGAGGGTATAAAATAGATCAATCTAAGCAACAATCACGCACAAGCGGGGATTAATTAACTTAGGTTATATTATTCACAATGATGAGACGAAAACTTGGACATAATCATCTACCATTGTTTCCTACTTGTGATTTGAATCAGGACGATTACGTATCATAGATTCTAGATCTAGCAATTAATATTAATCTAACCAATTCAGTAAACCATTCTTGAATTATTCGAGCAAATATCATAATTAAAGAGAAAAGAATAACATAAGCAATTCCAATAAAGAGAAGCGAGAGAACAACGTTCTTGAATAGAGATTACACCATTGACATGAGTTTGGGCATTAAAATTTCCTCGAACTAAATAAGAAAATTAGCTAGACATTACAATCCTTTCAGAGATAGAAAAATTTCCAGAAAAAGAGGGAGAGATTTTATCTTAACACTAATGCTCTATATATAAAACATGACAATCATTTGTAACTTATAACTCCTTTGTGTAGGAGTCCTTCTTCATGTAGGAGTTCTTCTATATTTAGAATTCAAAAATTGTAAAGTCTTCTTTTCTTATTTGGAGTCTTCTATTGTAGGTTTAGATTTTCTAACTTGATTAGGAGACTTTATGGAATTTACATATACCGTTGAATGCTTTAATCAGATCAGAGGGCTACTCCAATTCGGATTCGGTTAGACTTTCGTGACAGACTTTGAAGCCATGTTTGGAGACCCAAACGAACTCTGATTTTTCTCCATAATGCCATTCCAAAAAGATTGAGACGTCCTCTACAACTTTATTGATGATAACTTTTCAATTCTGAAACTCTTTCCATGTTAAAAACCTGCATGAAACTCAGAACATCAATATTAAGGATGCTAGAATTTTCCTATCTTTTAACAATTAATTCACAATGTCTCTAAAATATGTTAATTAATAAAATTCAACCTATTTAGTTCAATAAGACATAAAACACATTAAAAAACATAGTATAAAGGAAATAGTATAAATGAAATAAAAATATGAAAATCAGACAGTTATCAGGGTCTTACACCAATGGTCCAATCCGGTAGGTTCTCCAAAGCTAACTCGCTACAGGAGGTGCAGTACTAGGGTGCTGGAAGTGATCGATCGCACCTTGGTGGTGATGTGCTGGACCCCTAGTTGAAATCCTACTTATGTATTTTGGTTACAAGGGTTAAACTTTTTTACCTACATTGAGTTTCATTGGTCTGGTCTACCTTGGTTTGATCCATTCATTGTGGTAGGACCTGTTACAAGGTCAAATTTTCAAATTAAGGCTATAGTTTTGGGTGTGGGTCTTATAACTTAATGCTTATAAAAATCATTTTTCCCAAATTCCAATGCATGTAGTGTTCATTGAACCTTTCTTGTTAGAGATTTGATGAACAGAGTTACTGTTCATCATCTCTAACCTTAAACCATCATGCAACCACTAAATCTCATCACTAATTTAGTTCAATATAACATGCATGATATTAAACTCTCACTACAGATCTTTAGAAACTTATCTTGAACTTCCAATAAGCTGATCACCCAAAGAAAACATACCCAAAATCACAAATTCTGAAATTTTCTTCTTAGTTCTCTCTTCTAGCCTTCTTGCTGCAACTTCTTCCAATTTCTTCCTTTCCAACTCCTACCTTGCTGTAGCTCTTGCCTCAATAGTAGTATTAAACCTCTCAATCTTTCATTCTAGCATTAAGTCACACACAAGAATTCACCCCAAAGAGTAAAATCATATTTTCTCTCAAACACCTCAAGAGTTCCTTTCAAGCTTTCCCCTACGTTTTCAGTTCTAGCAAAATGATAAAATGAGTAAGTCTTTGGTTAATATATATTTTCTCACTTAATTTTATTCCGCTCACAATCAATTTAATAAATTTCCAATTTTTCCCTCAATAGTCCTCAAGTGCATGGACTAGTTTTCCACTAACTTAAGTACCACTCTAGAAGTATATAGATTGTTTTGTCCTCTTAGAATTTCATTTTTGACATTAGTCCAACCTCACCACTATATTTCTTTATTTACATACTCAACATTATAATTCAGATATGCATTATTATACTCATACTATATGACTATACATTTGTAAATATGTAGTTATATTCATTGACTAAAGCAAAATATGAGTTCTATGTTCATAAGTGTGATTAAGCATTAAACTAATTTTAATAGAAAATTGTATATATTATTAACATAGAGATAATAATTTTAATACATGCTTTGCTCACAACCTATACCAATAAAATTCTAAGATGCCCAGATTACCCTTTCAATCTTCTCTGCACCACCAAAGTAAGACATAGATCACCTGATAGGACTTGGAGTGTTACACCCTATGACTTATCTTGACGGTATCATGCAAAGGGGCCGCTGCACAAGAAAGCTCACCCTGTCCATCAAGGATTAACATTGTCGTGCCAATTGGCCACTTTACAAAAAAGCTCAGACCCCCTGTAGGCTAGTGAGAGTTGCTAGCCAAGAGAATCTGTGTTGTCAAACTAAGCATTGGACTTCATTTCTAGGATACCATTGGAATACGTAGGTAGTTTGGCTTGAACATCTCAAATTTAGTCCTTCGTCAGGATTCTTTTTGTGTAAGTACGAGAAAATCCACTCTCATTGGGATTCATTTCATGTAAGTATGAGAAAATCCACCTTCGTTGGGGTTCGTTCCATTAAATACGGAAGATTCCATCCTCATTGGGATTCGTTTCATGTAAGTATGTGAGAATCCACCCTTTTTTGGATTCATTCCGTGTAAGTATGAGAGAATCAACCATCGTTGCGATTTATTCCGTTGAGTATGGGAAAATCCACACTTGTTGGGGTTTGTTCTGCTGAGTATAGGAAAGGCTGCTCTGGTTTTAGACCTTTTTTGGGATTTCTAAGGCATTTTTGACCGCTATCTAAGAGAATCTGCATTTTTCCATTCTTATTTCTATTTTTCGATAAATGCAGTGGAAAAATTGGGGTGTTTTTCTTTAGTCATAATTGGTGCAATCTTGTCTAAAGAGGGTATCCGGAACCACCCCTCATTTGCCACTATGTAGAGACCTTTCTTTGCATAGGAGCATGCTATTTAGTTGACTCCCCATAGAAAGAAAAAAAAATCATATAATCAAAGCAAGGAAAGAATGGAAATATGAAATCTAAAGAAAAATGGGCTAAGGATATATTTAAACCAGTTCGGGATTAAGGGGTTCATTTTTGAGCTTGAAGCTCATGGACTTTTATAATGAAGAAAGGAAAATAATATAATTGATTCATGGCCTTAAGCTTATATGGAAAAGAGAATGGGAAGAGGGGTTTTCTATAATTTATTAAGGGTTGCGGAGTCTTAGGCCATTTATTGGGTTTCATAAAACTCAACTAAACCTTAACACTAAGGGAGGGTGTTCATTTTACGAAAAGTAAGATTGAGAGAGGGGTGGGCAGTGAGGAATAGCATAGAGGAAGGATAGGCGGTGAGGTTGTATCGGTGCAAAGAAGGAGAAAAGTGAGATTGAGAAGGTGGTTGATTGGTAGCTTGGAAAAGGGAGCAGAGGACTAGCTATCGATAGTGAGAGGGATAACTATCACAACCCATTCTGGGGAATCAGACGTGATATCTGGGTCAACCCTCGTGGAAACTTGAAACTTCCACTAACCGATAACCAAAATGATCTAGCAAACAAACCCCATAGTCTACACACGCAATATCCACAATAATCAACAATTTATAATAATAATTGCATTAGAATCGTAAGAGTAGCAACAGATCATAATAGAGAACAGATGCTTATAATGTTACCATTACATAATAAGTCTTATGTCTTACAAATGATTTCACATGTAATATTCATGTTACATATACCCCATACTAAATAACTGAGTAAATTTAAATAAAATAATGTAGATAGACCCAACCGGATCTATCTACAGGCATCAAAATCTTGGAAGTGAGACATTGAATCAGGTCCCATAAATATAGTCTTTATAGGTACAGCCCTCGACATGACCCCTCAGTGGCCCTCCACTAAGAGAAGTGCCCTCTACATCAATATGATCCATATCAGTCGTCCTAGAAGAGGTACCTATAACCAAAGCTAAAAAGATTTTGATTTCGAGGGCTGAGCTCACATTCCAGCTCAGCATGAAGTCAGGAATCCAATGCAATCCTATGCAACAATTTATTGAATGCAGTACATAAGGAAATAAACAAGCAATTGTGAGTGGCAATCAAATATGTATGCAATCATGGTCGGCCTATACCCATTCTCAATTGTACCCCATGGGTAAACCGCCATTAACCCCGAGCACTCCTTGTAATGATCAATGACACCCCGACCCAAGCACTCCTCAATGATTAAAAGCTCGTCTAACCCATGAGTGAACCGCCATTGATTCTAAGCACTAATCGAAATGATCAATGGTACCCTGACCCGAGCACTCCTCGATGATCAAGGGCTTGTCTATTCTTCACTAAGGTATAAGCCTTTTGACCAAGTTGATGCGGGATGCAAGGGAATATAATAAATAGGGCTACACCCTAACAAAGATCCTTGTTTCACTCTAATGGACTGACTTTGTCCCCGTGTAGGTGTAATCGGGCATATGGCCATGTATCATGCTCCTACACAATACCTGATCATATATCCCACACACAATCATATCCATTTCAGTAATCACTAAACATGGCATGTGCACGCAATAAGTAAAACTATACTCTAGCAAGAGTCCCCGACTCCTCACTCCAATGGTTTATCATGCCCCTACTAAGGTACAGCCAATCCCAACACAAATTTATGAAGTCATCCGTTACATGAACCACCATACATGGGTGGCACCCCAACAAGAAACCTAGATCCCCACTCTTATGGATTACCGTGTCTCCGCTAGGACACCGCACACTAACATGGTACGTATTCCCATACTTCAATACTCACATGCACCAACATACATGGTTATGCATGCAAATGATATGAACAACTACTCCTTGTAGAGAACCCTAGATCTTCACTCCCATGGTTCACCATGTCTTTACAAGGTAACAACAACTATCAACATGGCCCGTGTATTGTGCTCCCATACACCACACGTCCATCATACAACATCCAACAAACATAGTTATTGTTATAATGCAAATGCATGAACAGTTATAAGCAATTCATTGGATGACATGTTGTATAGCAAAAATACACACATCAAAGGTGTTGTTGAACCTCGGCCGGTAGAAGGCTTCGGCCACTATCCGTAATGTAAGACCCGTGATCGAGCTAACCGGTCTTATCACTTTGTATCGGTATTCCTATCATGGTCGGGCCAAGCAGACCAATTATGTGAAGAAACCATAAGACCAGGTATGAAATTGAACCCAAAATTAGTTAATTATAAGTGTGTGGTCGCATACCTAAACAGGTGTGGTCGACCACACCTCAGATTAAAATGACCATAGGAAATTAGGTCGTATGGTCGCATGTTTCGATCGGTTGGTCGACGGATTCTGTGACCACACCTTGTGGCCACACGAACCCAAGTAAATCGTGATTATGATACCTTCCTAATCCAAACGGGTTCCTTCCTAAACTAAGTAGGGCTTATTATGGAGGGTTTTCCTCTATAAATAGGACGTCCATTAGCCTCTTTCGTCCTTTTAGAACTCAAACTGAAAGTGAGAGAAAGAGAAAAGGAGGAAGAGAAGGAGAATTGAAGAGGAAGACTAAGAGGAGAAAAATTCAGAGAAAACTCTGAATCTTCAACAAGCTTAAGTTATTAAAACATTTCCCATTTAAAAATCCCTATCTCCCAGAAAAATTCCATACATAAGGATTTAAATGAGATCCGAATCATCAATTCATGGGTAAATTCCAATATAATCCATGGAAGGAATTTACGTGGATGAAGGATTATGTAAAAATATTAGTTCTGAGCCATAGAACAATCATAGGAAGGACCATGATGATAAGCCAAGGAATCCAAACATGAAGGAATGGAGTTGAGAGTGAAAAAGTCAACCATCACATGTGTGGTCGCATGATATGCGACCACACGAGACACACATATTCGACCACACAGCCTCCGAAAGTCCAGGAAGGGTGTGGTCGCATATGTGGTCGCATGATATGCGACCACACCTTGTGACCACATGCCCTCGAGAAGTTCTTGGGAGGGTGTGGCGGCATGTGTGGTCGTAGGATATGCGACCACACCTTTCGACCACACACCCTGTGGTCGCAGAAACTGAGACCACAGGTTGCCACACCTGTGACCCTTCAGCTTCTGTTAGTCTAAATTATTGGAAATAAATTTTAATTTAAAAATCTATAAATTTGTTAGGTTTTCAAGTGGTTTAAAAGTAATTTACAAAGCTTGAACGAGGATCTACTATCGACCAAAGGTGAGGAAACAAGACCTAAATTAATGGCTAATAATAAACTGTTTTTATTTATTGACTCTAATGTCATGAATGATTCTATGCTTATATGCTTGTAATGTGCATATCAAATGTCATCCAATATTTTTGTTATTACTGCTAATTCATATTTAATTCCGTTTATTTATAACATGATGTTGATGATGATACTAGGAATAGACATGTGAATGTATGTGTGTAGTTAGTGTACATGATGCGAGTGGGGCATCGGAGGGAGGACGTGACATTGTGGTTAATCCTAGTCACCGGGACTCTAGCACTATCTCTACTCAAGTTTTGTCCACTAACATCGTTGTATCGCCATTACCTTAGCAAAGCTATTATGTCGTAGAGCATCAGGGGAGGTGGTCTCGAACCATGAAGTCTCTGACTCTGCAGGGGGATCTTACTCTATCTTTATGGACGTATTGAAGGATGCTGTGGTGAGGCCTTGGATACACTATTTGACATTAGGATTGGTTAGTTGCGAGTCCGGTTGCATGCCCTCGCCAATAGGGGCTTACGTGTTGGTATGGGTATGGCATCAGGGAAAGTGTCCTGTGGTGTTTAATCTAGGCATTTAGCTCTATCTCTATTCCATGATGGGTGCATGTGGGACGGCAATAGTGTTTGATCCATTGGGTGGCATCACACACTCATGTATAGAGGTGCGGCAGCAATGTATCCTTTCTATTTCACATTGCAAACTTATGAACCAGACCAAAGTTATGAATTGAATGCATGCATATGTTTCTTTCATTGTTTTGTTTATTCACTGAGCCATGATGTGTGTTCACTCTTTCGACGTCGAATTTTTTAATTGATGATGCAGGTCCTACTGTAGAAGATTATGTGAATGCTTCGATGTACGGACATGTGACGGCGATGGACGTGGAAGCTATGATGGAGTCGCATGATTCGGTCGTGCGAAAGTGCAACTCATGTGTTTTTTGTTAGATTTATTTGTTGGGTTATTGGATCATGTAATTGATAAATTTATTTTATTTTATATCTTAGTCATTTGGAGATAATTGGATAATTTATTAATGTTATCACCGTTAGATACTCGGTTCGTTATTATTAAAGACTTATGTTATTGTTTATTTACTCGATTATGGATGTGGTTGTATCCGGGTTTAAGCAAAGGGACACGGCCTATTCGAGATCCCGGTTGAACCGTTGGATCATAGACCGTTCACCACACCATTCCCGGGTTAGTTCGGAATTGGGGTGTGACAACTTGGTATCGAGCTCTCGGGCTCTGTCTATTAAACCCGTATACTTCTACAGAAGTTGTGAACTGAGTTAGGATGAAAACTTAAAAGCTGTAATAAGAATACACCATAAGCACCTGTGTTGTATAAGACAAAAATTAAGAAAGAAAATAATGCACATATAAGATGAGAAACAAGTTTCATATATACATTGAATAAAAACAATATATATATCCGAATCGAGTATGGTTCAAAATCCGCAGAGCTTACTCTATAGTACAAGTAAAGAAATGAATGCATCATGGAGTCGGGGGTGCTGGAGGAGGAGGTGCCTCACGATCTCAATCATAATCCTCGGCATATACCCTCGTAGGTCGGGCTACCCGAGTCCGGGTCACCTAGAGACTAGCCGCCGATTCACCACCCGCTGATCGGTGGCATACCGGGCCTCCTAAATCTCACGTAGCAGCCCCATCACGTCATCCGGTGGTCGGTGCAAAATACCAGCTGAGTGGGAAGGAACCCGAGAAGGGCCAGCTATAGTGGAATGCAAGGTGGTGATGGAGGAGGTATAGCGTCCACATCCATGTACGTTTGATCATCATCCGCCTCAGCATCACCCCCCATGGACCTCATCGTTGTTCTTTGCCGCCGCCGCCCGCGTCTCGTTATCTCGGAACGGGTTCCTTGGGTGCGTAATATACTAATGTGCCATCATTGGATATACCCAAGAGATCAGCCAACTCCTGGCAGTTAAAGGAGATCTTCACCCCTTTAACATAACTAGTGATCTTGAGCTCTCTACCCCTGTCTATGTCCTCTGGGTCACCCTCCACCTGTAGATTACAATAGAACTGCTTCACCAATGCAGGATAGGTGCAACCCTCATACAATATCACAGGAAGCCAGCCCATATCACCAAAGGCGCCCTCCACATTAGATAGGGCTAAATTAGCCAGGTTTACACAATGACCCCCTTCCACCTTTTACGCTCATAACGAGCATACTGAGCCTCTACTTCATTAGACAGGAAGCAAAGAGGATCATGAATCTGGGGACCTTGGTGCGAGCCATGTTATCTGCAAAGACACAAACCAACAAGCAAGATATTATATATAGAGAAAAACTCAAAATTTGGCATTATAACGGCGTGATTTGGCAGAAAGCCTCACTTTTCACCCAAACAGTTGGGCAGGAGGACTTACAGATGTCCCAAACCATCCTGCAAGGCTCATACAGTTGGAAATTTAAACTTGGTAGATCGAATTTAAACAAATTTTGACAATTTGGAAAAATCCCAAAAATTAGGTAAAAAATAGAAAATTTCAAGTTTCTCATAAACTAATCGATGAAACTCAAATTTTCTTGAGGGCTTTCCTCTATTGGGTGGCCAATAGAAAAATCCCCCAATAAAAATCAAATTTTTACGGTCAGAAAAATTTTAATTTGAAGAAAACCCTATAAATGGGGAAAAACCTAGTTTTGAAAGCATTAAAAGGAGAACCAGTAGAGAACATACCTGGAGGAACGGAGCAGAGGTCGTGGATGGACGAAAGAATCACCAAACTCGAGAGGTAGACACTGTAGCAACTCAGTGGAGGTGAGTTGAGTTGGAAGCGAAAGAGAAGAGTGGAGAATGACTCCAAAAATCAGGTTTAAAAACCTGATTTAGGGTCGTGTGGTTGCAAAATTCGACCAAATATGCGACCACACAATCGACCATAGGCTCTAGGTGAGCTGATAGATTTCATGTGGTCGCACCCTGTGGCCGCACATACTATGACCACACGATCGACCATAGGCTCTCGGAGCTAACAGGGTTTGTGTGGTCGCTGTGGTTTCATGTACTCGCGACCCCACCATCGACCACACAATGGAAAATATTGTATTTTGACTGAATGACTTGGAAAATTGAATTTTTACATTGATTAATTAAATTTTGACATGATAATGATGTATATTATGATTGCCTCACATGTTCTATGGTTTTCAGACACTACCACCACTAGAAACAGGAAATGGTTGGGCAAAGAGTAACCAGGCGAGGACGTAACCCAATTCCACCACCACTACTTGTGGAGGAAAATAGCCATGAAAACCCTAGAAGACAAGAGAATCATAATGTGGTACCACCAGGAGCCAATGACCAGGCTAATCCTACAAACTTGCCAGCCCCACCTATAGATTTGGCTACTGTGGTAATGAACCTAGCACAATAGCTGCAACAAATACAGTAGATGCAAGCCAATATGAAAACTGCTATGGGAATGGCTTTTCCAACTACACATACTACTCCTATACAAGCTAGACAAGCTAGCACCGTACTAGGGGGTAGCAACATGTTACCTTAAGCACCTCAAACGCCGGGGTACAAGCTCCAAAGACAAAACCATGAAGTAGCCCAAGGTAGTTACTAGTATCAACCACATATATATGAAGCCTATGCTCAGTATCAGTTGGACCATTCTCGACTGATCGAGCATTTTCTAAAGACGAAGCCTAAGGAGTATAATGGTAAGCCAGCGGATCCTTTGTGGCCAGCTCACCTGGGATCGATGAGATGGAAAGGAACTTCATGATGACGATCGTAATGAAGAGGAAAAAGTGCTATGTGCCACATTTATGCTAAAGAGGAACTTCACGATGCACACCACTAGTGAAAGTCTACTCGGAGTTATCTGTTAACGAAGCACGCCCAATTGACCTGGGCTATCTATAAAGAGGCATTCTTCGAGAAATATTTTTTCAGAAGTTTCTGAGATGCTATGGAAAGAGAGTTCCTGAGTTTGTATCAAGGACAGATGACTGTGGATGCGTATCAACAATGTTATGAAGAGCTGTTTTTCTTAGCTACCTCTAGCATGCAAGAGGAAAATACCAAAACCCAAAGGTTCGTCATGGGACATAGGGGAAGTATCCGGGAGCATATATAGGGACTGGAAAAGAAAGTTTATAATGAAGCGATACAGATTGCTCGAGTACTGGAATCAAGCCAGAGGGAGAGTTTATTTGCTCAGAATAGAGGTATCAAGAGGCCTAATGGAAATTCATATAACGGAGGGAACACAAAGACCTTTAAACCCTTCCGTACTCAAGGCTTTAATGCTGCAGCCAAGACTACTCCTACAGTCCAACCTCAACAGAAACAAAATGGTGAAGGAGTAAAATGCAATAACTGTAATCAAATGGGACATTATTCAAGGGAGTGTCCTAAGCCCAAGAAGCAGCTACAACAAGGAAAGGTTTATGCAGTTACATCTGAGGATGCTGCCACATCACCCGATGTGGTCACAAGTATGACCTGAACCATTCATTTTGTATTACCTTGTGTGAGCATGTAGACTAAATTCAAACAAATTACAGGTATCGTACCTATTAATGGCATATCCACCAGAGTACTCTTTGATTCTGGAGCTACTCATTCTTTTATATTGGTGTCATTTGGAAAGAAGCTATATCTACCCCTCAGATCTTTAGACTAGAAATTGCTTCTACAATCGCCTATGGGATTAGAAGTGGAACTAGAAAAAGGTTATGGACCATGTCCAGTTCTTATCGAAGAGAAGAATTTGGATACAACCTTAATTCAACTTGAGATGGCAGACTTTGATGTTATCTTGGAAATGGATTGGTTAGCTCGGTATTCTGCAAACCTATTATGTGGAGAAAAGAAATTGACATTTAAATACAAGGAAGGAGCAGAGTTTAGTTTTGGGGGAACCAAACTTCCCCGTAGACAAAAACTCATCCTCTCTGCATTAAAGGCTAGAAAATGCCTCGAGAAAAGAGGAGTTGGGTATCTAGTATCCGTGGTTGATCTCACCAAGGAAGTACCATGAATGAAAGATATTGATGATGTGTGTGACTTTTCAGATGTATTTCCTGAGGAACTACCAGGATTACCACCCGACCGAGCGACAAAGTTCGTTATAGATCTTATACCTGAAGCCGCACCAATATCTAAAGCACCATATTGATTGGCTCCTATTGAATTGAAGGAACTGAAGGTACAATTACAGGAATTATTAGACAAGGGTTATATCAGAACCTACATATCACCATGGGGAGCACCAGTATTGTTTGTGAAAAAGAAGGACGGTAGCGTTCGACTATGTATAAACTATCAAGAATTGAATAAGCTTACAATCAAGAATCGATACCTTTTGTCTCGGATCGATGATTTGTTTGATCAGTTGCAAGGTGCCAAAGTGTTCTCCAAAATTGATCTTCGGTCAGGATACCATCAGCTGAAGATTAAGGAAGGTGATATTTCAAGAACAGCATTTAGAACAAGATATGGACATTATGAATTTTTAGTCATGTCTTTTGGATTAACTAACGCATCACAACTTTTATGGAACTCATGAATCGGGTATTCCATGATATGTTGGATACGTCAGTCATTGTGTTTATTGATGATATATTGGTCTACTCCAAGGACAAGGAAACTCATGTCACGAATCTAAGAGCTGCTCTACAATGACTAAGAAAATAGAAGCTTTACGCCAAATTAACAAAGTGTGAGTTTTGGCTAAATGAGGTCGCTTTCTTAGGCCATGTTGTATCTGTGGAGGGAATTAAAGTGGATCCTAGTAAGATTGAAGCCATTGTGAAGTGGGAAGCACCTAAGAGTGTTGCAGAGATCAGATGTTTCCTAGGTCTAGCTGGGTATTATCGACTATTCATAGAAGATTACTCCAGAATCATTGTACCTCTCACCAGTTTGACTAAGAAAGGAGAAAAGTTTGTCTGGACCGACAAATGTGAGGAGAGTTTCCAAACATTGAAAGCTAGATTGATAGTCGCTCCCATCTTGACTATACCTATTCGAGGACAACCATTTACTTTGTACACTGATGCGTCTGGGTTGGGATTAGGATGTGTGCTTATGTAAGGAGAACAAGTAGTTGCGTATGCCTCAAGACAACTAAAGACACATAAGAAGAACTCTTCCAGTCATGACTTGGAATTAGTGATAGTAGTACATGCTGTCAAGATATGGAGACATTATTTGTATGGAGAGAAATTTTATATTAAATCAGATCATAAGAGTCTCACTTATTTTTTAATCAGAAGGAGTTGAACATGAGACAAAAAAGATGGCTGGAATTATTGAAGGATTATGATTGTGATATCTAGTATCATCCAAGGAAGGCTAATGTAGTTGCTGATGCGCTAAGGAGAAAAGCGATGATAAAATCCCAAGGAGAAGTCAACACGACTGCGCCATTGTTTGTTATGAGAAAAGTATTCAATCATGGTAATGAGCAGTTCGTGATAGATGCACCGGGTGGATCAACCAACTAAGGGTTTATTCATCGATTTTCAAATATGTTTGCCACATTGATGATTATACTTGATATATTAGATGAAGTGAAGGCCGCCATTAAATAAGACCCTTATCTGATAACGGTGCAAGAAGACATCGAAAAAGGTAGGACTATTCCTGAGTTCACCTTGGACATTGAAAAGGTACTAAAATACAACGAAAGAGTATGTTTTCCTAAAAATGAAGACATGGATATTAGACACAGACTAATGAAGGAAGCTCATACCACTGTTTATTGGGTATATCCTGGAAGTACGAAGATGTATCACGATTTGATGAAATTATATTGGTGGAAAGGAATGAAAGCGGATGTAGCTAAATTTGTGTCTCAATGCCAAAATTGTCAGAGGGTCAAGGCTGAAAGGCAAAGACCTGTAGGATTGTTGCAACCACAGCCAGAACTAGCTTGGAAATGGGACTGCATCACTATGGACTTCATCACTAGGTTACCATTGACTTCCAAAGAGTATGTGTTCCTAAAAATGAAGACTTGGATATTAGACACAGACTAATGAAGGAAGCTCATACCACTGTTTATTTGGTATATCCTGGAAGTACGAAGATGTATCATGATTTGATGAAATTATATTGGTGGAAAGGAATGAAAGCGGATGTAGCTAAATTTGTGTCTCAATGCCTAAATTGTCAGAGGGTAAAGGCTGAAAGGCAAAGACCTGTAGGATTGTTGCAACCACTACCAGAACTAGCTTGGAAATGGGACTGCATCACTATGGACTTCATCACTGGGTTACCATTGACTTCCAAAGTAGTTAACGTGGTCTGGGTGATTGTAGATCGTCTGACTAAGACAGCTCGCTTCATAGTTATAGGACCTCAGTATACCCTAAAGAGGTTAGCCAAGCTATATGTGGATAATATTGTCAGATTGCATGGTGTACCTGAAAGCATTGTGTCCGACAGAGACCCACGCTTTACCTCAAAGTTATAAAAGGCCATGGGTTCAACGTTGAAGTTCAATACTGCATTCCATCCTCAGACAGACGGACAGTTAGAGCGTACCTTTCAGATTTTACAAGACATGCTTTGAGCCTATGTTATTGATTTCAAAGGATCATGGGATGAAAAACTACCATTGTTCGAGTTCACCTATAACAACAGCTATCATGCTACTATACAGATGTCACCCTATGAAGTACTATATGGCAGGAAGTGTCGAACTCCTTTGTTTTGGAATGAAGTTGAAGAATGAAGTATTGTTGAACCAGAGTTTGTTGAAGAGACTTGTCAAGTAGTCGACATTATTAAGGAAAGAGTTAGAACAACTCAGAATTTTCAGAAACAGTATGCAGATACTCGACGTCGAGACCTTAAATTCATCGTAGGAGATAAGGTATTCTTGAAAGTATCACCTATGCGAGGCTTAAAATGATTCAGACAGAAAGGGAAGCTAAGTCCAACATATGTCAGGCCATATGAGATTCTAGCTAAACGTGGGAAAGTGGTGTTTCAGTTAGCACTACCCCCATCTATGTTAATTGTGCATGATGTATTTCAAATCTCATTACTAAAGAAGTACGTGAGAGATCCAACACACATTATAACAGTGGATCCACCGGGTCTAACTGATGATTTGACATTCGAAGTAGCACCAACTGAAATTACCAGCCGAAAGGTTCAATGTCTATGCAACCGTGACATTTATTATGTTAACGTTACTTGGAGAAGCTAAGATATAGAAGAGATCACATGGGAAGAAGAGAATGTCATGCGAAAGCAATCTCCTCACCTTTTCAACTCGGAAGTCTGTGCAAATTTTGAAGATGAAATTTATAATAAGAGGAGGGAAGTTGTAAGATCTGTATCGAACTAACTAGTCTTACCACTTTGTATCAGGTCTTCATATCATGGTCGGGTCAAGCAGACTATGTGCGTAAAGAAACCATAATATCGGGTATGAAATTGAACCCAAAAATAGTAAATTATGATTGTGTGGTCGAATACCTAAACAGGTGTGGTCGACCACACGTCAGATTAAAACGACCACAGGAAATTAGGTCATGTGGTTGCATGTTTTAGACTGTGTGGTCAACGGGTTCTGCAACACACCTTGCGACTACACGAACCCAATCAAAAACTGTGATTAGGAAACCTTCCTAATCTGAAGGGGGTTCTTTCCCAAACTAATTAGGGCTTATTATGGAGGGTTTTTATCTATAAATAGGATGTCCCTTGGCCTCTTTCATTCTTTTAGTACTCAAACTGAAAGTGAGAGAAAGATAAGAGGAGGAAGAGAAGGAAAATTGAAGAGGATGACTAAGAGGAGGAAAATTTAGAGAAAACTCTGAATCTTCAACAAGCCTAAGGTATGAAAATATTCCCCGTGTAAAAATCCCTATCTCCTGGATAAATTCCATACATAAAGATTTAAGTAAGACCCCAATCATCAATCCATTGACAAATTCCAAGAGAATCCATGGATGAAATTTTTGTAGATGAAGGATTATGTAAAAATATTAGTTATGAGCCATAGAACAATCATAAGAAAGGCCATGATGATAAGACAAGAAATCGAAACATGAAGGAATGGAGTTGAGAGTGAAAAAGTCGACCATCACATTTGTGGTCGCATGTGTGGTCGCATGATATACAACCACACGAGACACACATATTCGACCACACACCCTCGGGAAGTCCAGGAAGGGTGTGGTCACATGTATGGTCACATGATATGAGACCACACCTTGCGACCACATGCCCTCAGGAAGTTCCAGGGAGGCTGTGGTCGCATGTGTGGTCGCAAGATATGCAACCACACCTTGCGACCACACTCCCTATGGTCACAGAAACTGAGACCACAGGTGCTGCCACACCTACGAGCCCTCAGTTTCTGTTAGTCTAAAATATTGGAAATAAATTTTAATTTAAGAATCTATAAATTTGTTAGGATTCCAAGTGGTTTAAAAGTGATTTACAAAGCTTGAACGAGGATCTACTATCGACCAAAGGTAGGGAACATGACCTAAATTACTTGGTTAATAATAAACTATTTTTATTTATTAAGTCCAATGCCAGGAATGATTCTATGTTTGTATGCTTGTAATGTGCATATCACATGTCATCCAATATTCCTGTTATTACTGCTCATGCATGTTTAATTCTGTTTATTTGTAACATGATGTTGATGATGATGCTAGGAATGGGCATGTAAATGTATGTGTGTGGTTAGTGTACTTGATGGGAGTGGGGCATCAGGGGGAGGATGTGACACTGTGGTTCATCCTGGACACTAGACTCTAGCTCTATCTCTACTCAAGTCTTGTCCACTAACATCATCGTATCGCCATTACCTTAGCAGAACTATTACGTCGTAGGGCATCAGGGGAGGTGGTCTCGGATCGTATAGTCTTTGACTCTGTTGGGGGGCCTTAGCTTTATCTCTATGGACGTATTGAGGGATGCTGGGGTAAGGCCTTGGATACACTATTTAACATTAGGATTGGTTAGTTGCGAGCCCAATTTGCAAGCCCTCGCCAATAGGGGCTTACGTGTTGGTATGGGTACTACATCAGGGGAAGTGTCATGTGGTGTTTGATCTGGGTACTTAAGCTTTATCTCTATTCCTTGATGGGTGCATGTGGGATGGTATAGGTGTTTGATCCATTGGGCGGCTTCATACACTTGTGTATAGAGGTACGACGACCACCTATCCTTTCTATTGCACATTGCAAACTTATGAACCAGACCAAAGATATGAATTGAATGCATGGATATGTTTGTTGCATTGTTTTGTTTGCTCACTGAGCCATGATGTGTGCTCACCCTTTCGACGTCGAATATTTTTATTTGATGATGCTGATCCTACAGTATAAGATTATGTGAATGCTCTGATGTACGGACATGTTGCGGCGATAGACGTGGAAGTTATGATGGAGTCGCATGATTCGTCATGCGAGTGCAACTCATGTGTTTTTTATTAGGTTTATTTGTTGGGTTATCGGATCATGTAATTGATAAATTTATTTTATTTTATGTCTTACTCATTTGGAGATAATTGGATAATTTATTTATGTTATCACTGTTAGATACTCAGTTCATTAATATTGAAGACTTCCGTTATTGTTTATTTACTTTGATTATGGTTGTGGATGTATCTGGTTTAAGAAAAGGGACACGGCCTATTCGAGATCCTGGTTAAACCGTTGGATCATAGACGGTCATCACACCATTCTGGTTGGTTCAGAATTGGGGTGTGACACGTAATGTTTTACCTAAATAGTTAAATAAGCTTCATTAGGTTGGTAAACATCTTTTAAACCAACATATACAAGTCCTAGAGTCCATGCATGGGTCCCAAGATAAGTCAAGAATCGAAAGGTTGCTCTTCCTAACCATTACAAGGCTTATAAGTCATAATAGATTGAATCAGAGGATATAACCGGTTGGCCGTTCCTCCAATAGAAGAGGTCGGTTATTACTTAGTCAATTCTTAAGTATACTAGACCAGTTGGTCGTTCCTCCTATTCTTGCCTTCGGTTCATGCAACCTGTTCATGCCGTAGGTTCATGCTGCTGGTTCATATCGCCGGTTACATGGCCTAGTTAGGTGACTCTAGTTAGGTGGCTCTCATTACATGGCTCTGGTTATGTGGCTCCAGTTATTACTTAGGCTGATAAGCCAAGGCATTGGCCCTGGTGGAGGACTGGTTTTTGTCAATCAGAAGGACAGTCAATAACATACCTCCAGTTTGTGCCTCTGGTTTAGATCTAGAAGCCAAGCACGAACCAAAGAAGGCTTTTGGGGAAAGTTTTCCACCATGGTTTCCTTCATTATAAACGGTGGGATAGACTTCTACCATTATTACACATAATGGGAGTCATTTAGACCCCATTATCATCTCCATTCATGAAGGAGGAGACAACCTAGGTTTTTTAGGTCAAGCTTGGTTTCCATTAATGGAGGTCTGATTCCCACTTCATGATATTCATTTTAGTTGGTGGAAATCATCTTCCCACCTTTATTAGGTACAATGGGAGCTATTTAATACTCCATTAAACTCCATAGGGAGTGGGTGAACACAAACCTAGGTTTTCTAGGTTGTTAATGGTGGCCACCATTAATGATGCTCAACCATAAATGGGTTTTATATACCAACACCAAAGGAAAAAGAAAGAAGAGGCCTTTGGACATGCCTTCAAGGAGTTAGGGTGTAAGACCCACTCTAAAATCCCCATAATTTAGATCTCTCCGTATGGGATCATATTGTGCCAATCCTTGGCACTCTAGATTGTGACCCTAAATAAGATGTGGGTTAGCCCCTTAGATCACGTAGAAATATTAAATCACGTGCGAGGAGTTGATTGAAGCCTAAGAATCAACACTATCCAATCGGGCCCATTAAACTAGGTCCAAATGTACATTAAGTCCAATCGGAGACACGTACTAGAGGTACGTTCTGCCACTTGACTTTTGTCGATTGAGAAAGAGTAGGACACTTTCTCTCTCCATGAGTCCTATAAAAGGGAGGACTCAGTCTCCTTTTTCACTCATGCTGAACCATGGCAGAGTGAGAGTGAGTGGTTTGAGAAGTAAAGCTTAGAAGTCAAGCTTGAAAACTCATGCTAAAAGAACCGATCTCCCTTGAGGTAGGATTTCATCCTTTCTCTTTCCTCCATTGCTGTAGGGAAGTAAGCTAGAGACTATGGTGGAACTCAACCATTGATGGCCTCCATGAATGGAGACCGAGCTTTAACATAGAAGTTTAGGTTTTACCTCTCCATGAATGGAGATGATAATGGAGTCTAAATGACCCCCATTGTACCCGATAAGAGTTGCTAGTAGTTTCCCATCCTTTAAAGTAGAGGAAACCATGGTGGAGAAGCCATTTCCAAAGAGGGATACCTTCTCTTATTCGAGTTTTCCTTTTGGACTGGAACCGGTAGCATGAACCGGTAGACTAGTAGTAGCCCTAATACTTGTTGACTCAAAACTAGTTTATCACCAAGATAAATCTCTTTACATGTTAAACCTAGGATATCCGGTGCTACCCTAACTGGTATCACATACAGGAAAAACGAGCCACCAGGTATGTCATACCTGTTATGTGCATGGCACAGTTTGGCCATGCCTCCATGTAGGCTTATTTCAAAGGGGAGCCACTGATAGATAACCGATCACCCGGCTTAGCTTTTCCTTGACCTACTAAAACCTTAACTATCGTAAATAGTATACGAAGTTGATGACCAACCAGATGACCATTCATCTGATCTGTCTCCATTTCCATATACGAAGGAATCAGGTAAGTGTTAACTGTCATCACGTACCAGTAGAATGCACAACCGGTTCCATCTGTTGGATCAGTTAGTATTGACTTATAAGCCTATAAATGCTTAGGAAGACTATCCTTTTGGTTCCCAGCTTATCTTGGGACCTATGCATGGACTCTAGGACTTGTCTATGCTAGTTTAAAATATATTCACCAACCTAATGAATCTTATTTAATTAAATTAGGTAAAACCCTTAGGGTAGTGGACTAGGACTTCTGCCAGCTTCATGGCTCAGCAGCACCTCTAGTGTCTATAGGTAAGGGGTTGGGTCAGGTAGAGTTTGAGCATGTGTTTGCTATGTGTTAATTATTGTTTTTCCTTTTATAACATGTCATCCAATAAATTGTCTATAACTGTTCATCCAATTGCATTATAACAATAACTATGTATGTTGATTATTGTATGATGGACATATCGCGTACGGGGTACAACACATGGGCTATGTTGATAGTTGTTGTAACCTTGTGGAGACATGATGAACCATGGGAGTAGGGATCTGGGGGTTCTCTACAAGGGGTAGTTACTGATGATATTGTGTTCATAGCCATGTGTGATGATGCATGTGACGTATGGGAGTACTAGCATGCGTACCATGTTGGTGTGCAAATATCCTAGTAGAGATACGGTGATTCATGGGATGGGGATCCGGGGATCTCTGTTGGGTACCACCCATGTATGGTGGATCATGCATCGAGTGACTTCATGAATCACGTTGGGAGTGGCTGTACCATAGTGGAGGCACAATGAACCATGGGAGTGGATAGTTGGGGTCCTCTGTTGGGTGCAGTTTGGATGAAACCATGTATGATGGGTGTGTAGAGTATGAGAGTACAATACACATGCCATGTTGGCACTCTATGATCTAGTGGGGACACGGTTAGTCCATGGGAGTGGAATGGGGATTCTTCTTTGGAGTATCGTTCCGTTTATTGCATGCACATACCATGTTGGGTGATTGATTGATTGGATATGGAAGTGTTTGTGTGTGGGTTATATGATTATGTAACGTATGGGGCATGATACATTGCCATATGTCCGGTTGCACCTTAGTGAGGATACGGTCAGTCCATGGGAACATGCTCCTATATCATGCATCAACTTGGTCAAGTGATTTATGCTTTAGCGAGGGGAATATAATCCAGGTAGTGGGGTATGGAATACTCAGGTGGTGGAGTATAGGTATAAATCATCTAAGCGATGGGGTACGGAGCACTCAGGTGGTGAGGTAAGGGTGTATGTGCTCAGGTGGTGGGGTACGAGGCACAACTTAGGTGGTAGGGTATGGGACAAGATCCTGGCTAGGGTACAGATCGACCCTGATTTGCATACACACTTGTACGATACTCACAATTACTTGTTTATTTGCTTTGGTACTGCATTCATGAATTATTGCTTAGGATTGCATTGGATACTTGACTTCTCATTGAGCTAGGATGTGAGCTCACCCCTTGATATCAAATCTTTGTAGCTTTGTTTGAAGGTACTGCTATTGTCGACCCAGCTATGGATCTCGCTGATGCTGAGGATACTTTTATTGGTAGTGTTCCTTTCCATGATCATGTCAAGGGTTGTACATGTAGGGACTACGTCTATGGGACCTGAGTCAGTTCCTTGATTCTACTGATTTTGTGATCTGTGGATAGATGGTGGTCTAGTTTATCCATAGGAACTTATTCAGATTTACTTTGGTTATGTAATATGGGCTGTATGTAGTACTATAGATATTGTGGAACTACTATAATGGATAACAGACTTATGTTATTAAAGTGTAATTAGGTGGCATCTGGTTCTTATTTATGATTCCGCTTCAACACTGATATTTTGTTGTAATTAATATTATTATTATCTACTATTAATTATGATGGATATTATGTGTGTAGACTGTGGGGTTTGTTGGTAGATCATTATAGTTGTCGATCATTGGATGATTCGGGTTGTCTCTTTGATGACTGGGATATCAAGCGCAATTCCTCAGAATGGGCTGTGACAACACTGATATCAGAGCACAACCACTCTGACTCTATCTACAATGTTCCCCTGTACTTACTTTTTTATGTCTCGGAACAGATGCCTAGGTTTATTAAAAGTTCTATGAACCAATAAGTAGTAAGTATGGAGACAGTAAGTTAGGTTATATTTCATTATGAGAATTTAATAAAAAAAACATAAAACACAATATGAGCTAAGAATAGTGAGACATGTGTATATATATATATATATATATATATATATATATATATATATATATATATATATATATATATATATCTATATATATATCTGTGTGTGTGTGTGTGTGTACCTGATTTAATTACAAATTGGAGATACGGTTCACAAACAGGGCCATTATCTCAAGATATAAGTACTATAAAATGAGAAAGAACTGTACATGTATAAGGTAAATATAAACATAATGTGTGCTATCCAAAAAGTGGGGTACAGTCCACAACCCGAACAGTTACCTTGTGTACATGAGATAAACAGAAGGAAAATACTAAAAGTAAAGTGCTGGATCATTGTTCTGTCTGCTTAGGCTCTCTCGGTGTGACCGAAAGGTCAGGTCCAAAAGGGTGCTCAAAGTAGAAGGCTCATAATCAGGTAGGGTAGGAGAATAATCGCCCTGAACTGAAGGTACTACCCACGCATCATGTGAAGATGATGCTTGTGAAGTGCTAAGAGCTAGGGTGTTGTAGGGACATCATGTGGGATAGTAGCTGAGGGGGCATCCTACTGGGATGCTGGTGGTGGAACACTAGAAGTAGCAGGGGAAATAATAGGGCTATGCCATACATAGTGATGCAAATGACTGGACGTGACCATCCCATCATGAAGTTATCCTACATGAGTCTCCATCTCGCCTAGCGTAGTCCTTGCATCCCTTAAATATGTCTCCATAGTCCTCACCCATCTCTTCAATCTAGTCTGGGCCTTGGAAATCTTCTCCAGCATCCCATGCATGAGCTGGAGTACCCCTAGCACCTGGCCCAAGTCGGCTATAGGTGACAATGAAGGTGTAGCTGCTGGTAGCCTCGAAGCACTAGTTGTGGATGGTACCTCCCTATTGCGAGTAGTTGCGGGTGCTACTCTGGTGCTAGCAGCTGGAGGTGCATCTCCTATAGGGGCAGTTGTGTAGACCTCTATGTGGTTATCACTATCGCTACCATATTCATCTCCCTCGCCCTCCTCGCTGTCATCATTATCATCATCATACCCCTCCTCATCGCTAGATGATGACTGTTGTGCTTTGGTCCCTCTTTGGATACCATGGCTGGTTTCCTCACTAGTCCCAGTACCTGCACACGTAGCTGCTGCTACTGCTCTGGCCACTGCTGCTGCTCAAGCTCTCCTGGAGGGCTGTGCTGCTCTAGGTGGTCAGGAACATGATTTAAAGAATGGGATCCTCCATGACTACGTCAGCAAGCTGCATTCGCGCGATGGTGTCCCAATTGAGCACTGATGAATCCTTCCCATTATCTACGGCCTCTCCCTAGAGGCTCACTCCGAAGTGCACAAAGATGTGAGTCAGTAGACGTCCATAAGTAAGATGGCCTCTGTGGGGTAAGTGACGGAATGATGGAGAATAGTATGCAAGATCAAGAATGGGAGGCACACAGGTCTCCTTTGCACCATTCGGTCTATCAAGAATACACAAAACTGGTTCAAGTACTCCTGTGACTAGATCATGTTGTGATATTGTGTTGGATGATCAGACTAAGCAGTCTGGGTGTAGGCCTGAAAGAAGACTCCATCTCCTCAAATTCAGACCCTATCATCTCGGGTCAGGTAAGTGCATGTCTCATATGCATGTAAGCCTCCTCTGTCATGCATGGAATGCATAAGTGCAATGCATGATTTTAATGACTATGGTTACCCTATAAAATTATTGGGTGACCATTCATCCAACACTGACTCCGCTTAACTATTAAGCCTAATCAGAGAATCCAAACCAAGCAGATCTACGGGTAACCAATCGAATGGTTGGAATTATGCAGAGGTAAGTGCCTCCAGTTAGTTCATTATCAATTAGCCAAGGCCTTTGCCTTGGCGGTACTATGGTCTAGGCTAGTCGAAAGAACGGATATGACCATCCTGCCTGTATGTGGCTTTGATACGGAACCAGAAGCTAAGTCATGGACGGAGTAGGATTCTCAAGTTTGGGAACTTGCTCCCCACTTTACTATTTTCACTATTACGATTTTCTTTGGTGGGGAACTCATTCCAACCATTAATATTCACAATGGGAGCCATTTATGGCTCCAATAGCTCCCTTAGTGGAGTTGGTGAACAAACCCTAGGTTTTCTAGGTCATAATAAGATATCCATTAATGGAGCTCCAACCACCAAGCTATCTTGAATTCATTTCCGCAAGGAAGAGAGGAAGGAAGGTAACTCTACCTTATTAACTCCTTAATGAGTGGGGGAGAAACCAACCTAGGTCTTTTAGAATCACTAATGGTGGTCACCATTAATGGTGCTCAACCACCATAGTTGCTAGCTACTATACAAAGGAAAAGGAGAAAGTTCAAGAGCACTTACCTCCAAAGAGATGGCTAGGGTGTGAGTTCCTTGAGCTCAAGCTCTACTCCTTTCTTTTTCTTCTTCCCACTCTACTCTTTATTTGTAAGACCCGCACTCCATGAACCCGATCTAAACCATTAATTAATGTCGTAACAGGTCTTCCAATCATCACCAGGGCAGACGGGATGAGCGGATGACAACCAGGTATGAAAACGGACCTAAAAGTATGATATTTTTCATACCAGTTTATGGTACCGGTTGATGGTACCGGTTGACCGGTATGTCTGCCCAGGCAGACTGGTTAGATCCAGAAATAGATCTCTACGGGTCCCACTTTCTAAATCTCAAGCCTGAGAACTTTCCTAACGTAAGGAAACTACCTAAAATTTATCCTAGTTTATTTAAGGGCCCTTAAACCTCCTTAAAACTCTTTCATTAATCCTCACAAACCCTAGAGAGGAGAAAGAGATCGAAGAAGGAGAAAGAGATAAGGAAGGAGGGAGAGGAGCTGCCGTTTGCCATTGGATAAAAAATACCATAATTGCAAACCAACGGTAAGTGCTTGAACCGTCCTCTAGGTTAAGCATTATAGATGATTAATCATGAATTGATCAATACCATGCAAGGTGAGGTATTGATCTAAAACCCTTGAATTTACCGTCAAACCCAAATACAGTCGATGAACCCTATATTCGCATTCTAGGCTAAGGATCATCGAAACTAAGACATGAATGGAACATGAAACAACTCTAACTCGTTTCTCAGCCCTAGAATGCATAGGAGAAACCATAGAACTAGTAGGTGGTGACCGAAGAAGGCGAACACCGAGTTAATGGTCTTTCGGAGGCATACCGGTCAACCATACTGGTTGAACCAAATGCAACTGGTACTATGACCAGTATCTCTCAGAGACTGGACTGTGCGAGACCAGTTGACCATACCGGTCGCACCTTTCCCCAGAGTGCCTCGACCAGTACTTGCGATCGACATGCACTGTGAGGGTGTTTTCAATACCAGTGGTTTTTTCGACCAACGTAAACCCTAAGAAAGTAATTCTAATTCAACCCTAAGATTGTGTAGGACCTTGGAATAGCGAGTTTGAATTCTAAGATGTAGAGCAAGCTAGTAATCAAGCGTCAGGTCAGGGAATCGAACCTACACCCAGGAACTTAATAACAGTAAAACGATGTTAATAATTATGATTTTGTGGAATGTTGTATGTGCATACTCGCATGTCAACTTTATTTTCAGTTATTATATTGTTCACGCATACTCGCTATGCTAGGATGTGACTCTTTGGCATGTGATTATTTTCGTTGGTGTGTGGAGGGGAAAGGGCCTGTGGTCTGGGATCATTCCTCACACAAGCACCTTTTGGTATCGCTTCTGTCTTAGCATGCTTGGTGCAGGTAAGGTATCAGGGGGAGGAAGTGGCACTATGGTCTCTAGCCTGGCCACTAGACTCTAGCCCTATCTCTATGCCGTAGGGAGCTGTGCTAGGATAGGGCTTACTGTGATGACAAATAGGATTGGTTTGTTGTGAGCCCAATTTGCAAGCCCTCGCCAATAGGGGCTTACGTGTTGGTATGGATAGCGCGCAGCCGTAAGGCATTACGGCGGTGTTCGATCCGAACACTTTAGCTTTATCTCCATTCCATGGTGGGTGCATGTGGAAACATAGTGGTGTTTGATCCATTGGATGGATTCATACACTCATGTATACAGGTGTGGTGGCCGCCAATCCTGTCTATAGCACATTGCAAACTTAAAATTAGACCATAATGTGAATGTTACTCATGCATGATGTGTGTTGCATTGTCTGATTTTCCTACTAAGCTAAGTTATGAGCTAACCCATGTGTACACACTATTTTTAGATGTTGATGCAGGTTACAGTGTGGAGGACTACATGGATGCACCAATATATGGAGGTGCTGGTACCTTAGAAGTGCAAGCAGTAGAGGACGAGCATGATGCTTCATGCGAGTGCCCTTTTTGTGTGTACCTCTAAGATATTTGATTTGTTTATTTCATTGATTTTTAGTTGGATTTATAATTGGGATGTAAGGATAATTATTTATGTTTTGGTTTTTTGAATAATTAGATAATTTATTTATCAATAGAAGTACTCAGTTCATTTAATTTAAGACTTCCGATGTATTTAATTATATTCTGATTATGGTTATGTGCAATGGTTTGTATGAGTAGACACGGTCTTATTGAGATCCTAGTGTGAACCATTGGTTCAATGATGGTTCACTCACACTTCTGGTTCAGCCAGAATTGGGGTGTGACAACTTGATATCAGAGCTCTTAGGCTCTGTCCAACAGACCATATTTGCACTTAACTGAGTCGATCAATTGAGATAGAAATAATTAAATGATTTAATAAAAACACACCTTATACACGTGTTTGATACCTGAGACTAAATACGAAAGAGCATAATATACTATAATAAGGGTGAAATTAATAAACAGTCATGCTCTAGATAGGAACCATAATGATAGGTGAGAAAAAATCATAAACTTCCACCAAATTGAAAAGGAAACTGTATCAAGAGTAGAATATAGAACATCCAAAGAGCTAGAAGTTAATTGTACCACAGGGTATAGTCCACAAGCCAGACAGTTACCTTGTTATAATAAAAACCATACTGAGAGGAGAGAAAAATAAAGTGATCTATCATGGGGTTGGAGGCATAAGAGGAATAGGGTCAGCAATGTCATAGTCATGCTCATATGTGACCCGGAGCTAGTGTACCTGCTACTGCGTGACTCTGAGGCTGCGAGAGAGGCACCCTAGGTCACGGTTCATCTCACGCTGGGCATCCTGAATCTCCATAAACATACCCATCACGGTATTGGGAGGAGGCTGGGATGGTCCCGCTGTAGGTATGGGCTGCTGTGTCGGTGTAGGAACGTCCTCCATCTGATCATCATCATCCCCTACCTCTTCTGCATGAGCCACATTGGCTGCTATTGCTATTGCTGCCGCTGTTGCTAACCTCCTAAGTGGAAAAGGATGAGCATCTAGCTCCTCATCACTAATCGGCATGTTATCCATATTTATCCAGACAATGGCATCCCAGTCAATGTCTGTTGTCATGGTGTCCTCAACAGCAATCTCATCCCTCATGTCCACTCGTAAGCGCTACAAGAGTGTAGTGATAAGCCGACCATAAGGAAGGTTGCTTATCTGGTCGGTCATGGTAGCCTGGCGCATAGTCCTGATGATAATATAAGAAAGATAGACCCGCTCCCTAGTGCAGACACAATAAGTCAGGTACTGGGTGAGCTGAGATAACTCACTGTAGTGGCCGCTCTGAGGAACAATGTCATGCTGGATAATGTGGCAATATATTCGAGGAACAGGTCTCAAACTAGCAGCTTTCATTGGCACCCCTGAGTTAAGGATCTACTCTAAAACCTCCTGGAGCAGATCATCAGTAAGAAAGCCCTTCATTTTGGGAGCGCAGTAAACCAAATCACCATCGTTAGGAATCCCCAAGAGATCAGCGAGTTGGTGAGTGTCAAAGGATATGGGGACACCTTTGACAAAGCTAGTGAGGCGGACGTCCTTACAGTGGTTGAAGTCATTAACATCCCCCTCAACCTCCAGGTTAGCATAGAAGTGCTTGACCAAGTTGGGTAGGGTAGTCACTGTATAGGTGATAACTGGTAACCACCCAAGTACACCAAAGGCTGCTTCAGCATCAAATCGCTGTAGTTGCTCCAGGTTTACGCAGTGCCTAGATTCTATGTTCTTCTCTTCGAACAATGGAAAACGGGCCTACGTCGCCGACGAATGAAACCACCCCTCATAAAACTGTTGAACCAGCAGGTGTGGAAGGTTCATGTCCGGAGCATATGCATGCTTACTAGCACCTCGACGCTAAGACATTGTGAACTACAAAACAAAACAAAACAATGAGATTTTGTTAAAATTTTCAAAATTTCGGCAGCATGACGATAGTATTTAAAGCAAAAGCCTTGAACTCACCCATAATCTGGGGAGGAGGACTTACGTAACAATTTAACACAATATGGAAACCAAACAATCATCAAACAAGCAAGAAATTCAACAATTACAAGAAAAATTGATTTGGACCAAAACCTAAGTCAAAAATCCCAAAATTTTTATTTTGAGAAAACCATATGGTGGAACCTCCAATAAGTTGAGGGCTTTTGTTCATAGAGGTCCAAAAACTATTTCTAAGTTGAAGGAAAGAGTTTTTACGGTTAAAATCCTCTAAACCAAGAAAATCCTAGTATTTGGGCAAGAAACCATGAAGAAACGATGTAAAATGGAGTGAGGAAAGAAGAACCTTACTTGGAGATGATGTTCAAGGTCTTGATCGGAAGAGAATCTCTCCTAAAGTCACCGGTCAGACTATCACCAAGTCAGAGAGGAATCACCACAGGACAGAATGGAAAGAAGAAAAGTGAGAAAAGACTCACTTTTCACAATTTTAAAGCTTAAAGGGCATACCGGTCGACGATTTGTCCCTATACCGGTCGAACGGTACCCCTTGGTACCTGCGACCGGTACCTCTTGGCCACAGCAGGGTGCTGATCAGTCAAACATACCGGTCACACCATACCATACAGAGGTGTGACCGGTACATCGACCGGTACCTCTCAGGATGTCCGAGAGGTTTGTCTACCTGGATATACCGGCTGCACTATAATATACAGTGTCGTGACCAGAATGTTGGGACTGGACATGTATTCTAAGCCAAAAAAGTTTGCAAAAAAATTAAAATTTGGATTTAAAGTTCCCATTACAATTTTTGCTTCGCACTATTAAAGACTAACACTATTATGACAAATGTGACTATTCCAATGTACCTCATGTGTTATGTCTTCTTCTCAGATCCAACCAGGAAAGAGTAATCTGAGATGGCAGGAAAAAACGGTCGTAGAGGTTTACAGAAGCGTCCCCATTCAAGGGTGCACTAAGCTGAAGGCACTGTGGAAACAGGAACCGTTGATGAGCAAAACCTGAACCCAGAAGGTGGAACCCCAATGAGGGATGATGGATAGAGCACCAACAAATCTGTTGGGCCCTCACTCTAACTCTGACACTATTGTAACGAATCTGGTCTATCTGATGGAAGCTCAGCAGAAGGTGTTCTTAAATAAGATGCTGAAGATGTTCAGGCCACCAGGATATATCCCTACAGATGGTAGCCCTGAGTCTGGGGGAATAATATCACATTGCCAGTGGATGGTAGCACTGGGCCGATGAGCCAAGAACAGAACCCATAACTACCACAACAATTTCTAACGTTGTCTTCCTATCAAAGGATCTATCCGTACCCATCACCATGGTATGGAACAAATGCACAGGGGAAGAATGATCTAAGCCGAGTGATGCATAGGTTTTTGAAATTGAAACCCCCTACCTTCATAGGGAAACTAGGAAAACCACTGCGGCCTGCACAATGGGTTACTGAAATGGAGAAGAACTTCTGTCTGATGACTTTTACGGAGGATGAGAAGGTGTTATTTGCTATACACATGCTCAAGGAAGATGCTAATGCCTAGTGGAATTCTACCCTACCATACATGGAGACGAAGCACACCCAAATCACCTGAGAAATATTGAAGGGAGCCTTCTTTGATAAGTGGTTCCCTAAGAGTTTTTGAGATCAGGTGGAAAAGGAATTCCTTAACCTACAACAATACTAGTTGACTATTGATGCGTACCAGTAGAGGTACGAAGAGCTATTTTTCTTCGCTCCAGCAAGCATGTAAGAGGAGAAAACCAAAATCCGTAGGTTCACTATGGGATTGCGAGGAAGTATTAGGGAGCACATCTTAGGTTCGGAGAAGAAGGTGTATAACGAGGCTGTGCAGATTGCTAGGGTGGTTGAATCAAGCCAAAGAAACAACTTCTTTGCTCAAAACATGGGACTGAAGAGGCCTACTACTGAGACTTCGAGTGGACAGAACACTAGACCATTCCGTCCCTACAGGACTCAGTCTGCTATGGTGCCAGCAAGGAATACTATTACACCACCACCATCACAGGTAGCTGGTCAATACCCTAATATCAAATGTTTCAACCGCCAACAACTGGGCCATTATGCAAAGACCTGTACTCTACCTAGGAAGCAACCGCCACAGTAAGGGAAGGTATTTGCAGTCAACACTGAGGAGGCAGCCGCATCAAATAATGTGGTAACTGGTATGAATCCGACTCTTGTTATTTTGGTTACTGCATTACTATGTATGAGCATGTAGACTAAGAAAAAAAAATCAAATTCCAGGAACTGTAGATATAGCTAGTGTACCCGCCAGAGTACTCTTTGACTCTGGGCCTACAAACTCCTTTGATTCTTTGTCTTTCAGGAAGCGATTGCAGTTACCTGTGAAGCTCTTAACTCCAAGCTTGATAGTTCACTCTCCACTGGGAGTAGAAGTGGCGTTGAATGAATGCTATGGGTCGTGTTCAGTTAGTATTGAGGGGCAAAATCTAGAAGCAAATCTGGTTCAACTCGAGATGACAGACTTTGATGTCATCTTGGGAATGGATTGGCTAGGCCATTATTCAATGAACTTATTATGTGGCGAAAGGAAACTTGTTTTTAAGGATGATAAAGGAAAAATGTTTAGCTTCACTGGAACCAAACTACCTAGGAAGCGAAAGCTGATCCTCTCTGCCCTAAAAGCTGATCCTCTCTGCGCTCTTACAGATGGCCTCCCAATCCAGAGGTGATGAGAAGGATTTCTCCTGAATCCTCTCATCCACCAAGTCAACACCCAGGCGGGTAAGCAGTGTAGTGATCATGCGTCCATAAGGCAGGTTGCCAACATGACCGGGCAGTGTGGCACTGATCATCGTCTGCATAAAAATATAACGAAGGTAGACAAGCTACCTAGTACAGATACAGTACTGCAAAAACTGGGTCAACCGGGAGATCCTCTCGTAGTGCCCACTCTGAGGTATCAGGTTGTGCTGAATGATCTTATAGTACACCCGCGGCTCTAGACGTAGGTAGATCACTTTCATCTCCCAGCGATCCTCTCTGATGAGCTAACGGTTTATCACAGCCCTCATCTCCAAGGAAAAAACTGGGGCTCTCCGGGAGCACAGAACACCAAGGGGCCGTCGTATGAAATGCCCAACAGGTCCGCTAGTTGTCGATAATCAAAGGAAACCTCGACTCCCTTGACGTAGCTAGTGATGCTGCGCTCTCTACCCCTCTCAGTATCATTATAATCCCCCATCACTTGGAGATTACAATAAAACTGTCATAGCAAATCTGGACAAATACAGGCATCGTAGGTGATCATAGGAAGCCAGCCCATGTCACCAAAAGCTCTCTCCACATCAAACAAGGCCAGGCTAGCCAAGTCCACCCGACGACCTCACTCTACCTTCTTACGAGCATAGCGGGCATACTACGCCTCAGCCTCGTTAGAATGGAAGCGTACTGGATCATGAACATTGGGTACTTTGGTACGAGCCATACTATCTGCAAAAACAATGAAAAATAGATACTGACTTAGTAAAGATGAAAAACCCAAAAATTTTGACATTGTAACGACATAAATTGGTCAAAAGCCTCACTTTTCACTCATACACGTGGGCAGGAGGACTTATATAGATTCTAAATGATCCTGTAAGACTCATACAGTTGGAAATTTTATCTAAGGAGATTGAATTGAAGAAATTTCAAGAAATTCAAAAAATCTCGACAAATTTGGGCAAAAATGGAAAATTTCAAGTTTCTCGATAACCAACCGATGAAACTCAAATATTTTAGAGGGCTTTCGTCCATTGAGTCACCAACAACAAAAGCCCCCAATAAAAATTGAATTTTTATGGTTGGAAAAAGTTTAATTTGAAGAAAACGATATAAACGGGCAAGAACCAAGTTAAGAAACCCTAAAAACATGAAACCGTAGAGAACATACCTGTAGAAGAGGAGTAGACGTCGAAAAGAGAAACAAAAATCACCAATGGGTCGGAGTTGTCACTGTAGCAACTCAGAAGAACGAGCCGAGTCGGAAAGTAGGAGAAAGAATGAGAAACGGATTCAAAATCGGGATTAAATACCTGATTTTTAGTCCTAAGGTCGGAGAATTCGACCAAAACGTCCGACCCTCCCTCCGACCCCCTCACCGACCCTAGCTCTCGGTGATCTGACAGAGAACTAGGGGTCGATCCCAGGGTCGGACATCCACCGACCCCCTCATCGACCCTCGGCTCTCGATAAGTATTAGTGATTCTTAGGGTCGCATACCCTAGGGTCGGACATCCGTCGACCCCCACCATCGACTCTACGATGGAAAATACAGTATTTTTGACAGAATGATCTGAAAATTTTGAAAATATCATTGATTAGTGGATTTAAATATGAGAATGAATTATATAATGATTGCCTCACGTATTCTATGATTTTCAGGTATCACCACTACCAGAACAGATAATGGTTGGACGTAGAGTGACCAGACAAAGCCGTAACTCTATTCCACCACCATCACCTGTGGGGGAAGACAGCCATATACACCCTGAAACATAGGAGAATCTGAACACGGCACCGTCCGTAGTTAATGGGCAGACAAATCCTACAAATTTTCCAGCACCACCTACAGACCTGGCTACAACCGTTATGAATTTGGCACAATAGCTGCAGCAAATACAATAGGTACAAGCTACTATGCAAGATGCCATAGGCATGACTTCTCCAGCTGCAGAGATGACATCGATGCCAGCAGGACAGGCAAGTACAGTACCAAGGGTAAGTAACAAAGTACCCACGCACCTCAGACTCCCATCATGCCAGCTCAAGTACAAAACCCTGAAGTAGCTCTAGGTGGATATCAATACCAACCACCTATGTATGGGGCTTATGTCCCTCATCAACTAGACCACTCCAGACTGGTGGAGTGTTTTCTGAAGATGAAGCCCAAGGAGTCTAGTAGTAAGGCAGCTGATCCCTTGTGGCCAGCACACTGAATCGGTGAGATGGAGTGAAACTTCACGATGATGATAGTGAATAAAGAAGAGAAAGTATTGTGTGCAACATTCATGCTGAAAGGCGATTCACACCACTGGTGGAAGTCCACACAGACGTATTTGTTGACAAAGCACACCCAATTGACTTGGGATATATATAAGGAGGCATTCTTTGAGAAGTATTTTCCTAAGAGTTTTATAGATTCCATGGAGAAGGAGTTCCTGAGTTTATATCAGGGACAGATGACTGCCGATGCATATCAATAGCGTTATGAGGAGCTATTTTTCTTTGCACCAGTTAGTGGCAACTAGAAGATACAAAGACCCGAAGGTTCGTCATGGGACTTAGGGGAAGCATACGTGAACATGTTCTGGGACTTGAGAAGAAAATCTACAACGAAGCTGTACAAATTGCTCGAGTGATAGAGTCGAGCCAGAAAGAGAGCTACCTTGCTCAAAATAGAGGAATCAAAAGACCAAATGAAAATTCTTATAATGGAGGGAACACCAAGACATTCAAACCGTTTCGTACTCAAGGCTTCAATGCTGCAGCCAAGACCACGTCAGCAGCCCCACCGTAACCAAAGCAAAATGGTAAAGGAATAAGATGTTTTAACTGCAATCAAGTAGGGCATGTCGCAAGATAGTGTACTAAGCCCAGAAAGCAACTACAACAACGAAGAGTTTACATTGTTACATCTGAGGATGCTGTCGCATCGCCTGATGTGGTCATAGGTATGACTTGAATCTTGTCATTTTGTGTTACATTATGTGATCTTCTTTTATATCTGTGTCATTTGAAAAGAAGCTAAATCTACCCCTCAAATCCTTAGACTACAAACTGCTTGTACGAAATCGCCTATGGGATTAGAAGTGGAATTAGAAAAATGTTTTGGACCATGTCCAGTTCTTATTAACGAAAAGACTTTGGATGCAACCTTGATTCAACTTGAGATGGCAGACTTTGATGTCATCTTGGGAATGGACTGGTTAGCTCGGCATTCTGCAAACCTATTATGTGTTGAAAAGAAGCTGACATTTAAAGACAAGGAAGGAGCAAAGTTCAGTCTTGTGGGAACCAAACTTCTCCGTAACCGAAAGCTCATCCTCTATGCATTAAAGGCTAGGAAGTGCCTTGAAAAAGGAGCAGTTGGGTATCTAGTATCCGTGGTCGATCTTACCAAAGAAGCACGACGAATGGAGGATATTGATGTCGTGCGTGACTATCCAGATGTATTTCCTGAAGAACTACCTGGACTACCACCCGACCGTGCTACAGAGTTTGTTATAGATCTGATACCCGGAGCCGCACCAATATCTAAAGCACCTTATCGAATGGCTCCTACTGAACTGAAGGAATTAAAAGTACAACTACAAGAACTATTGGACAAGGGCTACATCCAACCTAGCATATCACCATGGGGAGCGCCAGTATTATTCGTAAAGAAGAAGGACGGTAGCGTTCGACTTTGTATAGGCTACCAAGAACTGAATATTCTGACAATCAAGAATCGATACCCATTGCCTCGGATCGATGACCTGTTCGATCAGTTGCAAGGTGCCAAAGTGTTCTCCAAGATCGATCTTCGGTCAGGCAACCATCAGCATAAGTTTGAGGACGGGGATATTCCCAAGACAGCATTCAGGACCAGATATGGACAATATGAATTTTTGGTCATGTGTTTTGGATTGACGAACGCACCAACAACCTTTATGGAACATATGAATCGGGTATTCCACGATATGTTGGATACGTCAGTTATTATAATCATCGATGATATATTAGTCTACTCCAAGGACAAGGAAACTCATATTAAGAATCTAAACACCACTCTACAATGATTACGGAAGGAGAAGCTCTATGCCAAATTTACAAAGTGTGAGTTTTGGCTAAAGGAAGTTGCTTTTCTAGGCCATGTTGTATACACGGAAGGAATTAAAGTGGATCCTAGCAAGATCGAAGCTATTGTGAAGTGGGAAGCACCGAAGAGCGTTGCAAAAATTAGAAGTTTCTTAGGTCTAGCTGGGTATTATCGACGATTTGTAGAAGACTATTTCCGAATTGCCGTACCTCTCACCAGTTTGACTAAGAAGGGCGAAAAATTTGTTTGAACTGATAAATGCGAGAAGAGTTTCCAAACATTTAAGGCTAGATTGATATCTGCTCCAATCTTGATCATTTCGATTCCAGGACAGCCATTTATTTTGTACACTGATGTGTCAGGATTGGGATTAGGATGTGAACTTATGCAAGGAGAACAAGTAATTGCTTATGCCTCAATATATTTGAAGACACATGAGCTACTCATGATTTGGAATTAGCGGCAGTAGTACTTGCTGTCGAAATATGGAGACATTATTTGTACGGAGAGAAATTTCAAATTAAATCAGATCATAAGAGTCTTACTTACCTCTTTAATCAGAAGGAGTTGAATATGAGACAAAGAAGATGGCTGGAACTATTGAAAGACTATGATTGTGATATCCAGTATCATCCGTAAAAGCTATTGTGGTTGTTGACGCGCTGAGTAGAAAGGCAATGATAAAATCTCAAGGGGAGGTTAGCACCACTGCTGCACTGTGTACTATCGGAAAAGTAATCAATTACGATAATGAGCAGTTTGTGATAGATGCACTGGGTGAATCAACCAACCAAGGGTTTATCCATCGGTTTGTAAATATGTTCGCCACATTGAAGATTGTACCTGATATACTTGATGAGGTGAAAACAGCTATAAAATCAGACCCTTATCTAATAACAGTACAAGAAGACATCGAAAAAGGTAGGACTATTCCTGAGTTCACCTTAGATGATGAAAAGGTACTGAAGTACAAAGGAAGAATATGTGTACTAGAAACAAAAAGTTTGGACATTAGACACCGACTAATGAAGGAAGCCCGTACCACCGCCTATTTGATACACCCTGGAAGTACAAAAACGTATCATGACCTAAAGAAATTATATTGGTGGAAAGGAATGAAAGCTAGCCAAGTTCGTGTCTCAATGCCTAAATTGTCAGAGAGTGAAGGCTGAACGACAAAAACCTGCAGGACTGTTACATCCGTTATCGGAACCAGGATGGAAATGAGACTGCAACACTATGGACTTCGTCACAGTGTTAGCATTGACTACCCAAGTAGTTGATGCAGTTTGGGTGATTGTAGATCGACTGACTAAAACGGCTCGATTTATAGCTATACGACCTCAGTATACACTGGAGAGGTTAGCTAAGTTGTATGTGGATAATATTGTCATATTACACGGTGTACCTGAAAGCATTGTGTCTGACAGAGATCCACGATTTACTTCAAAGTTTTGGGAAGGATTGCAAAAGGCTATGGGTACAACATTGAAGTTCAGTACTGCATTCCATCCTCAGACAGACTGACAATCGGAGCGCATCATTCAGATTCTAGAAGACATGCTTCGAGCCTGTGTAATTGATTTTAAAGGATCATGGGATGAAAAGTTACCACTGATTGAGTTCGCTTATACCAATAGCTATCAGGCTACTATATAGATGTCACCCTATGAAGCACTGTATGGCAGGAAGTGTCGAACTCCTTTGTTTTGGATTGAAGTTGGAGAACGTAGTATTGTTGGACCAGAATTTGTTGAAGAGACATGTCGAGTAGTCGACATTATCAAAGAAAGAGTAAGATCGACTCAGAATCGTCAGAAGCAATATGCAGATACTAGACTCCGAGACCTTGAATTCGCCGTAAGATAAGGTATTCCTCAAAGTGTCACCTATGCGAGGTTTGAAACGGTTCGGACAAAAAGGGAAACTAAGTCCGAGTTATGTCAGACCATATGAGATTCTAGCTAAATGTGGAAAAGTGGCTTATCAGTTAGCACTACCACCATCTATGTCAAGTGTGCATGATGTATTTCATATATCCTTATTGAAGAAGTATGTCAGAGATCCAACGCACGTTTTGACAGTAGATCTACCTGATTTAACTGATGATTTGACATTTGAAATAGCACCACTGAAATCACCAGCCAAAAGGTGTAACGACTATGCAACCGTGACATTTATTATGTTAAGGTCACCTGGAGAAGTAGAGATGTAAAAGAAATCACATGGGAAGAAGAGAATGCAATGCGAACGCAATACCCTCATCGATTCGACTTGGAAGGTATGTACATATTTTGAGGACAAAATTTTTATAAGCAGGGGGGAGTTGTAAGACCCGTATCAAACTAACCGGTCTTACCACCTTGTACCAGGTCTACCTATCATGGTTGAGCCAAATGGACCAAGTGCGTGAAGGAAATAGCGAGACTAGGTATTAAACTGACCCAAAAATAGTAAAATAGTGGGTAGGGTCGCATACCCAAATAGGCAGGGTCGGACTCCCCTTATTAGGGAGTCAGACCTTTGAATTTTAGACCGAGGGTCGGACAATTTAGACCCTAGGGTCGATGGGATCTCCGATCCCCACATCGACCCCCTCATTACCGACAGAAATCGTAAATAGGAAATTTTCCAAATTTCAAGGGGATTCTTTTCTAAACTTAATGGGAATTATTTTGGGAGGTTCTCCTCTATAAATAGGATGTCCCTTAGCCTCTTTCACTCCTTTTGAAACCCTATTGTAAGAGAAGAGAAGGAGAAGAGAAGGAAAGTTGGAGAAGAAGACAAAAGTGAAGAATTCAGAGAAACCTCTGAATCTCAGCAAACCTAAGGTATGGTTATGCTTCCATTAATAATTTAAGACCTTAGAATAGTTCATGAAGAGGGTATGATCTAGGATAAACCCAAATCATCCATCCATGGGAAGATTTCAATGAAATCCATGGAGGGAATCGTGGTAGGCAAAGTAAGGAAGTAATCGAGAGTTTTAAGCCATAGAACAAGCATAGAATGGACTGTGGAAGTAAGCCATAGGACCCAAACATGAAAGATTAGACTATAGAATGAAAAGGTCGACTCAAACCACGTGGGGTCGCACGTAGGGTCGATTGGGAATCGACCCTACTAGACCACAGGATCGACCCCAAGCTTTTGGGAAGTCCAGGGAAGCTGTGGTTACACCTAGGGTCGATGGAACATCCGACCCTAGCATCAACCCTACACCCTGGGGTCACAGAAAACTGCTACCCTACCTACGACCCGTCTTGCAACCCTCACTTAACAACAAGCCTAAAATTGTTGGAATGAATTCAAATTGAAATCTATCGACTAGTTAGGTTTTCCTATTGATATAAAAGTGATTCTTAAATCTTGAAAGAGGATCTATACTTAAGCAAAGGTGAGGGAACAAGACCTAAACTAATTGGCTAATAATAAACTATTTTATTTCTTGAGTCGAATGCCATGACTGATTCTATGCGTATATGCTTGTAATGTGCCTTCAACATGTCATCCAATATTTCTATTATTACTGTTTATGCATATTTAATTTCATTGTTTATAACATGATGATGATCATGATAGGAATAGGCATGTGAATGTTTGTGTTTGTTGGTGTACTTGATGCGGATAGGGGATGGTATCAACTAGTACTTTAATGTCATTTTCATTGGGTATATTGTGTCATAGCTCTATACAAGTCTGGTCCACTAACATCGTCGTATCGCCTTTACCTTAGCAGAACTATTACGTCGTAGGGCATCAGGGGAGGTGGTCTCAGACCGTGTAGTCTTCGACTCTGTTGGGGGGCCTTAGCTCTATCTCTATGGACGTATTGAGGGATGCTGGGGTGAGGCCTTGGGTACACTGTTTGACATTAAGATTGGTTAGTTGTGAGCCTAGTTTGCAAGCCCTCACCAGCAGGGGCATACGTGTTGGTATGGTATGAACTGGTACTTCAATGCCGTTTTCATTGGGGTATATTGTGTCATAGTGGTTGCTGTAAGCACCCCATTTTTGCCACCCTCGTCATAAATGAACCAATATGGTAGGTTTCTGACCTTTAACCCAAAGATTTGTGATTTTTTACTGATCCCCACAGTAGGGTCATGGGCTATTATCTACATAGATGCATAGGTCATAGAATTATCTTCGAAACGAGACTAAAATTGTTCAATTCCGATATCAAATGAGGAAGATATGACCATTTTAGTCGGATGATACATATAAGGGAGGTTTCTGAAATTATGATAAATAATCCCAGGGGCCTTCATGCAAATTATCCTAAGTCGGATCGTTTGAATTTCAAATCATCATATCTTGATCATCCGACATCGGATTCAGATGATTCCAAGACCATTATTCTTCATTCATGATGTTCTACAAAGTGGACGTAAAAAATCCCGGGTAGAATTCACCTGTGGGTCCCATGCAAATTTGCATGCAAAATGATCGTTAGAACTTCAAAGCTTCATATCTTTCCCGTTCTACATCGGATTCAGATGATCCCAAGACCATTATTCTTCATTCATGATGTTCTACAAAGTGGACGTAAAAAATCCCGGGTAGAAGTCACCAGTGGGTCCCATGCAAACTTGCATGCAAAATGATCGTTAGAATTTCAAAGCTTCATATCTTTCCCATTCTACATCGGATTCAGATGATTGCAAGACCATTATTCTTCATTCATGATGTTCTACAAAGTGGACGTAAAAAATCCCGGGTAGAAGTCACTAGTGGGTCCCATGCAAGCTTGCATGCAAAATTATCGTCAGAACTTCAAAGCTGCATATCTTTTCCGTTCTACATCGGATTCAGGTGATTCCAGTCTCATTATGTTCCATTTTTAGTGCTCTACAAAGTGGACCTAAAATATTTCCGGTAAAAGCCTCTGAAGGATCTCATGCAGAATGGTCAGCCAAATTATCGATAATTGGTCCTCTTAAACTTCAAAAATTCAAAAGTTGACCATTTTACTTCCAAATGAGGTGATTCAAGTTCCTATATTACTCATTTTTAATGTTCTACAAAATGAACGCCAAAAATTTGGAATAGAGGCCATCAGAAAATTCCATGCGGGATGACAGCGGAAATGACCCGTGAAATGGCAAGGAGAGAAAACCTAGTTAATTCCAATTAGTCCAGTCAACTCAGTTCAAACCAGTTTTGGTCTAACCTAGTTCAACCCATATCAGTTGTCAACCTAAGTCAGTCTCAACCCATTTCGAATAAGTTCATCTTTGTGCATAATATTTATATATTATATATATTGTATAATATATATATATATATATATATATATATATATATATATGTATGTTATTAAATATATGTATATAATATATATTATTATATGTAAATGATAATCCAAAAGATTTTTGAGAAGAAAAAGGGAAGAGGGGAGAGAAAAAAAGTGAAAGAGAATGGGGAGTTTAGTTTTGGAGATAATCCATTAGATTTTGAAAAGAAAAAGGGAAGAGGGGAGAGAGAAATATGAAAATGAAGGGGGATTTCAAATTTGGAGATAATCCAAAAGATTTTTGAGAAGAAAAAGGAAAGAGGGGAGAGAAAAAACGTGGAAGAGAATGGGGATTTCGATTTTGGGGATTGTTACGGTTGGAAATCGCCCGTTGATCCACGCTCTAAGTTACCTGCAACAACAGAGAAGAGACAAAGGAGGGGGCGCCTAAGCCCCGGTTACCCTCCGATGCCTAAGTGAGATTCACAAGGTAAACAGTCAAAAGACAGCAGAAGGCTATCTCCTGTTTAGAGAAAGTGGGACGATGAATGAGTTGAGCGTGTAGGATGATGTGAGGACAATGGAAAATCGACGTGATCCTCCACTGGATGGAAATGTGTCCTGTAATCGATGAAGATCGATTTATTCTGTTGCAGTCGCCACCTAGATTAAGGTCTAGGACCTCTAAAAATGTAGCCTCACCCTAAGGTAAGACTTCTATTGACTCGTGACCCAATGTATCGGTTCTTTGGTCTGCAAGAGATCGGGTAAGTATTCAGGGTACGGTTATGGGAAGGTGTTAGGCACCCAAACCGCCCGATCAATATCGGCCTCCTAAACTTTCCTTAAATTCTAATTTTGACTGTGCTTGGTCAACTGGATGACTAGGGTTCAATGGGGGATATCCTAAACCAAGTTGCTAAGTTATTCTAACCTCGGGTTCAGCCAATCATGTTTAAAGCAAATAAACAAGCAAATGTAATGTACAATATTATACAGTGAACCGGACCAAAGATGGTTCGGTCTTGGACTGAATTTGAGACGTGTAAAACATCTCAAACTGCCTACGTATTCCAATCCCCGGAAATCAAGTCCAAAACGTAGTTCGAAAATGGGTTGTGTGATTAAAGATTATGGAAGTGATTTATGCATGTGCTTCAATTAGATTCTTTATTGTTCAAGTTGAAGATTATGCTGAATGTATGGTTGATGGGTGGCTTTGTACCGTATTTGGGATTCCCAAATTGCCTACGTATTCTAGGGTTTGCCCTAGAAATCAGGTACGACGTAGTTCAAAATTTGTGAGAGTCGGATTTGGAATGTGTACCAAATTCCTTCCATTTTTGTCAATAGGATCTAGGGATGAGACCTAAATTCCTACCATTTTTATTTGGGATGTGTACCAAATTCATTCTATTTTTGTTAATAGGATCTAGGGATGAGACCTAAAATCCTACCATTTTTATTTGGGATGTGTACCAAATTCTTTTTATTTTTGTTAATAGGATCTAGGGATGAGACCTAAATTCCTACCATTTTTATTTGGGATGTGTACCAAATTCTTTCTATTTTTGTCAATAGGATCTTGGGATGAGACCTAAATTCCTACCATTTTTATTTGTTTCCATTCTTAGGTTTTTAGGGTTTCCTATCCCTTTTCATTGTGATTTTCATTTTTTAGGGTTTCATACCCTAATTATTCTCTTTATTCTTGGGTTGATTTTGCCCTAATTATTCTTTCCATTTTTAGGGTTTCACTACCCTAATTGTTCAATTCTTTCCATCTTAGGGTGTATCTTGCCCTAGTTGTTGTACAATGTAGACAATCTAACAAAGCAATGTGAGCTTAAATATAGTAGTGTAAGCATCCAAATATAGCATGTTGGAAATATATTCAAATTTAGCAACACATCAATCAAAAATGGCAAGTGAGCATGTGAATCAATACAAACATGGTAAGTGTGCATCCAAACATGGCAGTAATATGTGAGCAAGTGTAGTAGACAAATATGGCAATAAGCATGTGTAGCATTCCAATCATGGCAATGTGATTATTCCAATTATGGCAATGTGATCATTCTAATTATGACAGTGTGACTATTCCAATTATGGCAGTGTGATCATTCCAATTATAGTAGTGTATGCATACGAGCATCCAAACATAGCATAGCATCAAATATGGCATGTGAGAAACAACCAAAGCATATGAGAATCAATCAAAACATGATGGAACACGTAGCAAGATGACAGCTTTGTCAGGCTGGACCAAAATGGGCACATAGGGCACTGTACTTACTCAAAAAATTCTTAAAAGATATCCTTGGAAAGAAGACTCAGAGGCCAACATTTTGTCTCAAGGAAGCTATTCCTAAAAGAGACCATAGGCAGGTCGAAAACATTCCCCAAGTATATGAAAATACATTGGTTAGGTATGTTCCAGATTTTTGACCAGTTGCACCATAAATTCCAAATAAAATTCTATTCTTAATGAAAATTAAATACAGAAATATGTCTATGTAGATAACTATCTGATCTAAAATTTCATTAAGAAAAACAAGTTAAAACAGTATATTTTCTTTGTGAAAAATGACCATTTTCAATCATGCAAATCAGCACATCATGACAGATCTGAAATCAAAGCTCTATGCACTTTAAAATTGATTTCAATTCAACGAAAAATGGAAAAAATATGAAACTAGTGCCATTTTTTAGAAGACTTTCATGTCTAAAAAGTTCATGTTAAGTGGATTTTCTGATTATGGCCATAAGGCCTTTGTCTAGAGACTTTCCGATGGAGGATTGCATTACATCCGAGAAAAATAGCAATGTCAAAGAAAATTTTTTTGATATATTTCCCCAATTCCAAATGGAACCAAATTTTTAGGGTAGTCTTCTATCATATCAGAGAGACTCCCATAAAATTTTTGGCTTCAAAATCTTAGAAAAAATACAAATGATGTACGTCCTAAGTTTGAACCCTAAATCTGGAATTTTCAGATCAGAAAATCACTTTATGAAATTTACAAAAAACATCAAACATCATTGTATATCAATCAAAAATTCATCATTGAATAGCTTAGACAAATTATCATTCATGAAAAATGTTAGACATAGGCATCCTAACATTAACAAGCATGTAATAGAGCATTCATGATTGAGATTTCATGAAAATTAGCCTTTTTCAAGCAAAATTGGCATTTGGGCAGTATAACGACCTCTAAATTTGTTTAGAGTACTAACCTTGGGCTCAAATCGAGCAAAACCGTTGATGAAGGGTGATTGGGGGTTTTATCAATCCCCTTTGAATGTGAATCCTCCTTCTCCTCTCTTCTGCTTCTTTCTCTCTTCTCTTTCTCTCTTTTCTTCTTCTCTTTTCTTTCTTTTCTCTTTTCTCTCTCTTTCTTTCTTCCTCTCTCACGTTTTCTCTCTCTCACTCACGTTTCTCTCTCTCACCCACGTTCCCCTCTCTCTCTGGTCTGGAAAAGGATCCCTCCTCTCTCCTATTTATAATTTTTCACTCATTTTCTAGAAGATCCTTCTTTCCTTTTCTTCTTTTTTTAAAGAAAATCTTTTTTTCTCTCCATTTTTCTTCTTTCCTTTCTTTTCTTCCTCTGTCACATTTTTTCTTCTTCCTTTCTTTCCTTTTTCTCATTCTTCTTCTAGAAAACCCCTTCTCTTTCACGTCTCCCTCTCTCCTCTTTCCTTTTTCTTCTCCAAGATCTTTTAGATTTCATCTCAACCCTAAAGCCTCCTTCTCTTTCACGTCTCTCTCTCTCCTCTTTCCTTTTTCTTCTCCAAGATCTTTTAGATTTCATCTCAACCCTAAAGCCTCCTTCTCTTTCACGTCTCCTCTCTCTCCTCTTTCCTTTTTCTACTCCAAGATCTTTTAGAATTCATCCCAACCCTAAAGCCTCCTTCTCTTTCACGTCTCCTCTCTCTCCTCTTTCCTTTTTCTTCTCCAAGATCTTTTAGATTATCTCAAAACCCTAAATCCCCTTCTCTTTCACGTTTTCTCTCTCCCCTCTTTCATTTTTCTTCTTAAAATCTTTTGGATTATCATTTACATATAATAATATATATTATATACATATATACACATATATTTTATAACATACATACATATATATATATATATATATATATATATATATATATATATATATAATATATATAATATATATAAATACTATGCACATGAATGAACTGGTTCGAAACGGGTTGAGACTGGCTTTGGTTGACTGAGTTAAACTGATATGGGTTGAGCTAGGTTGGACCAAAATCGGCTTGAACTAAGTTGACTGGATTGATTGGAATTAACTGGGTTTTCTCTCCTTGTCATTTCATGGGTCATTTCCGCTGTCATCCCGCATGGAATTTTCTGATGGCCTCTATTCCAAATTTTTTGCGTTCATTTTGTAGAACATTGAAAATGAGGAATATAGGAACTGGAATCACCTGAATCCGATGTAGAACGGAAAAGATATGCAGCTTTGAAGTTCTGACGATAATTTTGCATGCAAGCTTGCATGGGACCCACTGGTGACTTCTACCTGGGATTTTTTACGTCCATTTTTTAGAACATCATGAATGAAGAATAATGGTCTTGGGATCATCTAAATCCGATGTCGGATGATTAAGATATGATGATTTGAAATTCAAACGATCCGACTTAGGATAATTTGCACGAAGGCCCCTGGGATTATTTATAATAACTTCATAAACCTCCCTTATATGTATCATCCGACTAAAATGGTCATATCTTCTTTATTTGATGTCAGAATTGAGCAATTCTGGTCCCATTTCGAAGATAATTCTATGACCTATGCATCCATGCAAAATTATAACCCATGACCTTGCTGTGGACCCATTGAAAACTTCCTCAAATTCACAGACCCATTGAAAACTTCCTCAAATTCGCAGTCAAAAATCCAAACTTTCAATCATCTTTCTCTTTTTGTTGTCCACACGCCCGTAGGGCTTTGTTTAGCTGGGATGGCAAAAATGGGGTGCTTACAGATGCCCCTCTTCGGCCGAGATTGTGGGCAATTGAGACCGAAGACAAAAGTGGCCCATTTTTGCATTATTATGCACTTGATCTGGATTATAACATTGTTCCCTTGAATTGATGCTGTAAACTATTTTTTTTTTTTTTTTTTTTACACTGTACAACAAAAAAATGTAGATGTCAAGCTCCTTGAGTAGCGACCTTATCAGGTCTGTGACTTTGGCTCAAGACCGCTCATGGTGTAACTGTAGACGTCAAGCTTCTTGAGTAGCGACCCTATCAGGTCTGTGACTTTGGCTCAAGACCGCTCATGATGTAACTGTAACTGTGCTTTGTGCTCTGAATTTGTAGCCTCTGAATGTATAGCCTTTGGTTGTGTAGCCTTTGGATGTGTAGCCTTTGGATGTGTAGCCTTTGGACCGAATTTAGGGTGTCCCAAATTGCCTACGTATCCTTTGGGATTTCCGTCCCTCCAGAATCAGGTTCCGCGTAGTTCGGGACGGTTGTTGTGTGTGTGTGTGTGTTTTTTTTTTTTTGTAGTGTTCTATCTGTAAATTAATCCATTGTGAGTACGCTACCGAAGGATGCCTACAAAGGTGCAAATCCACAACTACATAAGTCATAAGCATATCCAACGGGCTTTCTTAGGCCGTAATTACTCAGACTCATTCTGATCACACTTCTGCTAATGCACATATTTTCATTGTATTACCATGTCTGGGTTTAAGTTTTTTTTTTTTTTTTTTTTTTTTTTTTTTTTTAGCCAACCGACGGTATGAGAGAAATCAATGGCCTGAATAGGCTGATAAGAAACGGTTCCAAATGGGTCGGCCATCCGGGAGAATGTTTGGTTGTTTATGTAGAATGGCCCGATCTCCACTAGGAGATGCCATTTTGGCTTATAAAAAAAGGACCGAGTAGGAACTCTCGGACACCGTTTGGATTAATGAACGGCCGATGTGAGTTTTGGTCGAGTTGTTATGATTATTTTCAGAATGGCATGCTCACTAGAGTCATATCAGAGATGTAAAACAAGGGCTTGATGTGAAACTCTAGAATGACCGTCGAATTGTTAGACGGGAGATAGAGTTCTTGCCTAAAATCAGGAATTCCTTTCCCTAACAATCGATGAATTGATGTATTATCCCTTTATGATGAAAGTTGTTATCTCATCCCGAAAGTTTAGTCCACCTTCTTGTGAGGCCTACCATATGGCCAAGTCGGCACCTCAAGCACGTAAACGGAAGCCTTTCCACTTTTTTTTTTTTTTTTTTTTTTTTTTTTTTTTTATAGTATGTAGGCTACACGTAATACCGCTTTACTTGATCCAGATTTGTCAAGTATGGTAATTCATCTCCGATCAGGTTAAACGGACGAACAGCCTTCCCCGGTAATATTTCCTTGATGATGTATGGTCCGCTCCGGTTTGGGCCGAAACTTGCCCCTTGGATCATGTGTTGGTGCTCTCTGTTCTTTTAGCACTAAATCACCAATTGCTAAACGACGGATTCGGACCTTCTTGTTGAATGTATTTTCTATTCTCCGCTGGTACTTCTTTATGTTGTCTCGCCGCCCTAATTCTTCTTTCGTCTATGAGGCTTAATTCATCGTATCTAGCTTGCAACCACTCGAGTCTCGAGGATCTTGCATTCCATTGCTACCCTTAGTGATTGCACCTCCAACTCAACAGGAGTACTGCTTCCATGACATAGACCAAGGAGTAAGGTGTTGCCCCGGTAGATGTTCCGATTGAGGTTCTATAAGCCCAAAGTGCATATGGGAGCTTGTCTGCCCAATCAGCATTGGTTTGTGCCATCTTTTGTAAAATAACTTTTATGTTCTTATTGGCTGCTTCGACTGCCCCATTTGTCTGTGGTCTATATGGGGAGGATCTATGTCTCTTGATGTGGAATTTGTCGCATAGTTCCTCCACTTTACCCCTGAAGTGTTGTCCTTGATCAGAAATAAGAGCTTGAGGCACTCTGTGTCGACAGATGATCTGCTCTTGTAGGAATTTTGCCACTTTGTTTGTTGTGAGTTTTGCATATGCTTGGGCTTCCACCCATTTTGTAAAGTAATCAATAGCTACCAAAATAAACTCTTGACCACTTGATGCTTTAGGATGTATCTTGCCGATCACATCAATGCCCCAAGTCGAGAAAGGCCATGGGGAGCTGAGCGTGTGCAATTCCGTCGGAGGTACATGTATCAATTTGGCAAATATTTGGCATTTGTGGCATTTCTTTACATATTCTACACAGTTTGCCTCCATTGTGTTCCAGAAGTACCCTAGTCGGAGGATTTTCTTTGCAAGCATTCTAGCATTCATATGGGGGCCACACACTCCTTGGTGTACTTGTTCGACGACATTTTGCGCTTGCTCTTCATCAACACATACTAGTTGTATCCCTTCATAAGATCGTTTGTACAAGATGTCTTCGCATAACACAAATTGAGAGGCATATCTTCTCAAGAATTTCTTGTCTCCTACCGAAGCATCAATGGGGTACTTTCCTTCTTTGATGAAATCCACAATTGGCGCAAACCAAGGGCGACCATCGATTGTCAAGGCATTGATTTCTCCCACGTGCGCAGGTTGTGTTCTTCTTTCAATTATCAAAGGTTTGATCTTCTCTGCTGGATCATCTCCAATCATTGATGCTAGGGTAGCCAATGCATCAGCATATGTATTAGTATCTCTGGGTGAGTAATCAAACTCTATCTGCTCAAAGCTTTGGGCCAATGTTGTTGCACATTCTTTGTAGGGTATCAATTTTTCATCCTTGGTCCTCCAATCTTCTCTAATTTGATAGATGACAACAGAAGAATCACCATATACTTTTAGTTTCTTGGCGCCAATGGCTAATGCCGCTTTCAAACCCATAATGCACGCTTCATACTCGCAATATTGTTTGTGCAATCAAATTCCAAACGGAAAGCAAATGGCATAAATGTACCCTCCGGGTCTATGAATAATACTCTGCACCGTATCCTCCGTGATTGGCTGCTCCATCAAAGAACATAAGCCATGTATCTGTTTGTCTCTCTTCTTGAGTCACATGTACCTCCTCATCTGGAAACACATCTTCTAAGTGTTGGAAACTATCTTCTCTTGGATGCGCGAGACAAATGTTCAGCTATCGCACTCCCTTTTATGGACTTCTGAGTGGTGTATGTGATGTCAAATTCTGATAATAGCAATAACCATCTGGCCGTTCTTCCTGTAAGGGCAGGCTTCTCAAATAAGTATTTCAATGGGTCCATCCGAGAGATTAGTATGATATGATATGAGAGCATGTAATGCCTCAATCTCTTTGTCACCCAAACTAAAGCAGTACATGTCTTCTCCAATGAGGTGTAATTGGCTTCATATCCGGTGAACTTCTTGCTTAAGTAGTAGATTGCTTTCTCTGTTCGTCCATCTCCGGTGGATTCATCGGATATGTCCTGATTTTTTCGAGCGCCATTTGACACCGAGGGTTCCAAGTCTTTGGCTGATTCTTCCTCAACGGCTTGAATATTGGCTCACATGTGGCTGTGAGGTGTGCAATGAATCTGTTTATGTATTGTAATCTTCCCAAAAATCCCCTTATTTCTTTTTCAGTCCTTGGTGGCGGCATCTCTGTTATAGCTTTGATTTTTAATGGATCTATCTCAATGCCTCTGTGGCTAACCATGAAACCCAACATCTTCCCTGCTGTCATTCCAAACGCACATTTTTGCGGGTTCAGTCTCAACTTATATTGCTTAATCCTCTCAAAGAATGCTCTAAGTGCGAGTATGTGGCCTTCACGGGTAACAGATTTTACAATCATATCGTCCACGTACACCTCAACCTCTTTGTGGATCATGTCATGTAATATGGTTGTGGCCATTCTTTGATATGTCGCCCCGGCGTTCTTCAACCCGAATGGCATTACCGTATAACAGTAGGTGCCCCAGTCCGTGGTGAAAGCAGTCTTGGCTTTATCTTCTGGTGCCATCTTTATTTGGTTGTACCCTGAGAATCCATCCATAAACGATAGTAATGCATGTCCTGCCGTATTGTCCACTAAAATGTCAATCTTGGGTAGCGGGAAATCATCCTTAGGGCTTGCTTTGTTTAAGTTTCGATAATCCACACATACCCTCAATCGTCCGTCCTTCTTTGGTACAATCACAATGTTTGCCAACCACTCAGGGTACCTGGTTACTTCTAAGAATCCTGCGTCCAATTGCTTCATTATGTCCTCTTTGACTTTTAATGTCCATTCAGGTCGTAGCCTTCTCAACTTCTGTTTATGTGGCTTTGCCTCCGGGAACAAAGGAATCTTGTGTTGCACAACTTCAGGATCGATGCCGGGCATGTCCTCATAGGACCAAGCAAACACTTCTTGGTACTCTATTAACAATTCTGTCATCAGGACCGCCTCTTCTTCAGTCAGAGTAGCACCAATCTTGATCTCACGAGGTTCTTCAACTGTACCTAGATTGATCATTAGGAAGTCTTCGCCAGCAGGTTGGGCCTTTTTCTCTTCCGAGATTTCAACTTGTCGTTGTATTTCAATAGGAATTTCATCATATTCATCATTGTTAGAGTTAGAGCTTAAAATTGGAATGGAAGATGTAGACACAGAGTAATAAGAAATATCATCTTTATTAATTTTGGATAACAGTGGTACAAAAGAAGTGGCTCCTAATGGAGCGGACTCAAAGCTGGAAAAGGACTCATTCCTATCTATTGACTCTTTTACTATGGGCTCAGACATGGCCATACTAGGAATACGTGACTCATCATTGGTGTAGACAAAACTATCTAAGCAACTCCAGTTTGGGATCACACCGTTGAAGGGATAGATCAGTTGTTGTGGATTTGGCTCTTCATTTTGGTTTCCTTCGGTGAGTGTCATCACTTGATCTTCCTCGAACAAGTTACCGATGTCAACTGTATCTGCCTCAGGTTGTAGCTCTCCTCTTTGCTCTTTTGCCAGTGTATTCTCAGTATCTCCCCAATCAATGGTACAGTCAAAGAAAATCTCAAACCCGGGCCATCGTCTCTGGAATCGCCCATCAAACCAAGGTTCGGAGAAACCATGGAAAGGTGAATCATCTCCTTCTTTGATGAAATACCCATTCAGAGTTTTGTAATATGGGGTATTTTCTTGACTGTACAATCCTTCAGTCAATACTTGATTGATTTGCCCATCTGTTCTCTGCTGTTGCCATCTTCCTCTGTTCATGCTTGTAGCCTTTAATGTACTACTATTATCATATGCATTATTATTTTTGTATTTCTTCTTCTCGAGCCTCAGAAATCTTTGATCGGCTCCCCACTGTTTCCGCTCTATCAACTCTAAATCATGTCCGTTGGGCGAGGCCCATTCCTGGAAAATAAGACATATTTAGCAATTGACGAAAAGAAAAAGACAAATGCATACCTGTGGGATCTGCCCCTGTGATAGCCAAGATATTGTCTATTTTAAAGCCGCCAAGATGGACAATCTCAGATGATCCCTCATCACCTTCAAAACCCATTCTCCCCATAGCTAGTGCATTGACCATTTCTGAATCTGCATTGATGGTTATGATAACATCCCCATGTATGAATTTGACTTTCTGATGCAGGGTGGACGCAAATGCATTAGTTGCATGTAACCATGGACGACCCAGTAGTATATTAAATGTAGCCTGGATATCAATGACTTGGAACTCTGTATCAAATACAGCGGGACCGACTCGGATAGGCACATTGAAGACACCTTGGATGGCCCTGCGGGTATTATCATAAGCCTTGATGATCGAGATCCGATGGCTTCATTTCTTCATCTTTGAATCCCAAGTACACGAATGTTACGAGGGGAAATACATTTAGGGCTGACCCATTATCAATTAATACCTGTGAAACAACCTTGTTTCTGCAACCAATAGTGATGTGTAGAGCTTTGATGTGTTTGGCTCCTTCACTTGGGAGGTCTGCATTGCTAAATATGATTGAATTTACTGCATAACGGCCGCCGACCAGATCCGCTAGTTCATTGCAATCCATTATTACCGGTACATGTATGCTTGTCAGGGATTTTAGCACGGCGTCCCTATGAGCTTTTGATGCCATTAATAACTCCCAGATGGAGACATTTGCTTGCGTCTTCTGCAATTGTTTGAGAACCGGATTGGGTGGTTCAGGTTGACTAGATTGCCCAGTTTCCTTCTCTCCGGGCCAACCGGGCTGGATTCTCTCTTGCTAAATGTGCTGGCTTGTACCCTTTTCTGTACGGGTTTTCGCCCACGGTCCTATCTTCTCTGGGATGTAGATGCCATAGCTATCGAATTGTTCATCCGGATGACCGACTTCTCGTCCTTCACCGGGTATGTAGATTCCGAACTCATCAAATTGTTCATTCAGTTGAGTAATTTTTTGTTCTTCATCGGGCATGTAGACACCGTAAGGCTCCTCTGGCTCTTCGAAATGTCCATAGTTCCAGGGATAAGTGGGATCAAATTCTTGGTCCAAATTGTCACCTATCATGCAAATTTCATTCTCCGAAACCTCTTCCTTGGAATCCGACATCTCCCATTCTATGAAATTCACATTATGATATGGGAGTGGGTTATTGTTGATTGATGCCTGATTGTTTCTTCCTTGTACTTTGAATGCCCCTGAATCAATTAGGTCTTGTATGGCATTTTTGAGGTTCCAACAGTATTACGTATCATGACCTGCCTTGATTGTGGAACTTACAAAATTTATCCGCACGATAGGAGGCTGGTGGTGGGTTTCGCACATTCATGGGTGGTGGTGGTTTTAATTTTCCAACCCTCATCAATCTTTCCATCAATACTTCCCTTGGTAATGACAACTCCGTATACAACCTGAAAGGCCTCTGTCGTGGAGCAGGTAAAGCGTAGTTAATTGGTGTCGGTGCAACAACCGTATTTATAACTGCCACTTCCTTGTGGGCATTGTTGTACTTGGGTTGGTAGGATCTCCTGCTTGGACCCGCCTCCGACTTTTCCATTTTCATCGGGAGTTCATCTCCATAGTTAATAGCATCTTCTACTTGTTGTCCTGCTACGACTAACCCTTCAAATGTGAGGATAGCCTGTCCAAAAATATATGCTTTGTATGCTTTATTGAGCCCTTTCATCATCATTTGGACCTGGTCCCTCTCTGATGGTCGATCCCATATGTGCCCCTCCAGTTAACGAGAATTGAAATGCTTGCCCCAATTGTTCATCAGTAAACCCATGCCCTTGCCTCAACAGTCCTGTGAATGATCTCAGATGTGTCTTGGGATCTCCTGTCCCGTCAAACTTTTCAGTAGTCCATTTAAATTTTTGTGGTAGTTTGGCATCTGGGAAGAAACATAGTCCTTCAGAATCAATGATCTGACTCTCTACGCCCTTCAGGCCCCTCAGTATCTGTTCTACATGACTCAGTCGGTTCCCATATGGATCTTCAGATTTTTTCGGCTTCTTGATTGAAGGAGCCTTACGGATGATCGACGGTTGCTTGCGAGATAACCTCTCCCTCTTCCTCAAAAGCGGGATTTGAGAACACAATAGGATTATTCTTCTTGGGGGGTGTCTTCCTTTGATGTGGAGGGTGTGTCCTCTTTTCCTATTAGTAGCTTATGCACATTTCGCAGCATGACAGCCATCTCACTTACAGTGTCCTCTATTTTGGTTACTCGGTTCTCTAAAGAAACCTCATCTTGATCTTGGTTAGCCATCACTTTAATTGGTTTTTCAGGAATAAGCCCGACCGGTTTAATGATGGGTGCTCTAGACAGCCTATTGGTGATAGGATCTCTTATCCAAAGAGTAGCAATGCTTGTAGATTGGCTCAATAATCACCTATGTTGGAATAGATCGAATGGATTAGGATTTGAAAATAACTGGACACTTGAAGGTTTTACATGCACACACAAGCTGACTCGATCAATACAAATGTTAGCCCCTTATGAAATCCATTGAACAAAATATTATCCGAATCAATTTAATTGTTTCGACGGACCTTGTGACTGGTCTTGGGCCTCATGACCCAAATGGTTCATTAGACAGCAAGATCCGACCACTTAGCTCGTTGAATTCAAAGAAATTGAATGGATATACTTATTTGTAAATTTCATATGGGAAAGTTAGAAAAAGCGGTTCATGACCGAACAAACCGATAAATTTCTACTTGATCATAGTATCTATACCGTGACAAAGATTTTCCGATCATTTTTGAGATTGATGTATCAATATTGAACGGTCAACACAATGAGCTTTGTACGATGGAGGGCGTGTACGGACCGCCCACACTAATGTGTATGCGGGTATACGTAACCCTCACGCTCAGAGACAAGAATACTCAAGTGTGGATCCAAACATGTTGACAAGTCAAGGACAAAAACGGGCAGAACCGGCGTCTCGGACGTAAGTATTATGATCGAGTGGATTTTACCATGTTGGTTCAATAATGGACCAAAATAACATACATGTGGCTCAAACTGGGTTAGGACAGAAAAGGCCACCTTGACGAGGATGGGGTAACCTATCACCGAATGCTCGATGAATAATGGGCCCCCAATCCCTTTATATACTATGTTGCAAGGATCCAAGCGACGTGGAGTAGCATAACGCATTCCCAGGCGGACCCAAGAAACGCTCGTTAGAGGCTGCTCGCCGGTCGTGGTCTCACAAAGTACAGGCCAAGGCTGTGTGTTTCTCCTAGCGGGCTGCCCCACATGCATGGGACCCGGTTCGGCTACTCGCACGAAAGTGTGACTGAACCCATTCCCCCCAAAACAATATGTACAAACAATAAATATAGTACCCTAGATCTAGCATCAAATGTCAAGCAAATCAATATAATGAAAGTATCCTAGGAGTCTGAATATTAATCCCCAGCGGAGTCGCCACTGTGAGGACAATGGGAAATCGACGTGATCCTCCACTGGATGGAAATGTGTCCTGTAATCGATGAAGATCGATTTATTCTGTTGGAGTCGCCACCTAGATTAAGGTCTAGGACCTCTAAAAATGTAGCCTCACCCTAAGGTAAGACTTCTATTGACTCGTGACCCAATGTATCGGTTCTTTGGTCTGCAAGAGATCGGGTAAGTATTCAGGGTACGATTATGGGAAGGTGTTAGGCACCCAAACCGCCCGATCAATATCGGCCTCCTAAACTTTCCTTAAATTCTAATTTTGACTGTGCTTGGTCAACTGGATGACTAGGGTTCAATGGGGGATATCCTAAACCAAGTTGCTAAGTTATTCTAACCTAGGGTTCAGCCAATCATGTTTAAAGCAAATAAACAAGCAAATGTAATGTACAATATTATACAGTGAACCGGACCAAAGATGGTTCGGTCTTGGACTGAATTTGAGACGTGTAAAACATCTCAAACTGCCTACGTATTCCAATCCTGGAAATCAAGTCCAAAAACGTAGTTCGAAAATGGGTTGTGTGATTAAAGATTATGGAAGTGATTTATGCATGTGCTTCAATTAGATTCTTTATTGTTCAAGTTGAAGATTATGCTGAATGTATGGTTGATGGGTGGCTTTGTACCATATTTGGGATTCCCAAATTGCCTACGTATTCTAGGATTTGCCCTAGAAATCAGGTACGACGTAGTTCGAAATTTGTGAGAGTCGGATTTGGAATGTGTACCAAATTCCTTCCATTTTTGTCAATAGGATCTAGGGATGAGACCTAAATTCCTACCATTTTTATTTGGGATGTGTACCAAATTCTTTCTATTTTTGTTAATAGGATCTAGGGATGAGACCTAAAATCCTACCATTTTTATTTGGGATGTGTACCAAATTCTTTTTATTTTTGTTAATAGGATCTAGGGATGAGACCTAAATTCCTACCATTTTTATTTGGGATGTGTACCAAATTCTTTCTATTTTTGTCAATAGGATCTAGGGATGAGACCTAAATTCCTACCATTTTTTTTTGTTTCCATTCTTAGGTTTTTAGGGTTTCCTATCCCTTTTCATTGTGATTTTTATTTTTTAGGGTTTCATACCCTAATTATTCTCTTTATTCTAGGGTTTATTTTGCCCTAATTATTCTTTCCATTTTTAGGGTTTCACTACCCTAATTGTTCAATTCTTTCCATCTTAGGGTGTATCTTGCCCTAGTTGTTGTACAATGTAGACAATCTAACAATGCAATGTGAGCTTAAATATAGCAGTGTAAGCATCCAAATATAGCATGTTGGAAATATATTCAAATTTAGCAACACATCAATCAAAAATGGCAAGTGAGCATGTGAATCAATACAAACATGGTAAGTGTGCATCCAAACATGGCAGTAATATGTGAGCAAGTGTAGTAGACAAATATGGCAATAAGCATGTGTAGCATTCCAATCATGGCAATGTGATTATTCCAATTATGGCAATGTGATCATTTTAATTATGGCAGTGTGACTATTCCAATTATGGCAGTGTGACCATTCCAATTATAGTAGTGTATGCATACGAGCATCCAAACATAGCATAGCATCAAATATGGCATGTGAGAAACAACCAAAGCATATGAGAATCAATCAAAACATGATGGAACACGTAGCAAGATGACAGCTTTGTCAGGCTGGACCAAAATGGCCACATAGGGCACTGTACTTACTCAAAAAATTCTTAAAAGATATCCCTGGAAAGAAGACTCAGAGGCCAACATTTTGTCTCAAGGAAGCTGTTCCTAAAAGAGACCATAAGCAGGTCGAAAACATTCCCCAAGTACAGGCAAATACATTGGTCAGGTATGTTCCAGATTTTTGACCAGTTGCACCATAAATTCCAAATAAAATTCTATTCTTAATGAAAATTAAATACAGACATATTTCTATGTAGATAACTATCTGATCTAAAATTTCATTAAGAAAAACAAGTTAAAACAGTACATTTTCTTTGTGAAAAATGACTCTTTTCAATCATGCAAATCAGCACATCATGACAGATCTGAAATCAAAGCTCTATGCACTTAAAAATTGATATCAATTCAACAAAAAATTGAAAAAATATGAAACCAGTGCCATTTTTTAGAAGACTTTCATGTATAAAAAGTTCATGTTAAGTGGATTTTCTGATTCTGGCCATAAGGCCTTTGTCTAGAGACTTTCCGATGGAGGATTGCATTACATCCGAGAAAAGTAGCAATGTCAAAGACAAATTGTTTGATATATTTCCCCAATTCCAAATGGAACGAAATTTTTAGGGTAGTCTTCTATCATATCAGAGAGACTCCCATAAAATTTTGTCCTTCAAAATCTTAGAAAAAATACATATGATGTACGTCCTAAGTTTGAACCCTAAATCTGGAATTTTCAGATCAGAAAATCACTTTATGAAATTTACAAAAAACATCAAACATCATTGTATATCAATCAAAAATTCATCATTGAATAGCTTAGACAAATTATCATTCATGAAAAATGTTAGACATAGGCATCCTAACATTAACAAGCATGTAATAGAGCATTCATGATTGAGATTTCATGAAAATTAGCCTTTTTCAAGCAAAATTGGCATTCGGGCAGTATAACGACCTCTAAATTTGTTTAGAGTACTAACCTTGGGCTCAAATCGAGCGAAACCGTTGATGAAGGGTGATTGGGGGTTGTATCAATCCCCTTTGAATGTGAATCCTCCTTCTCCTCTCTTCTGCTTCTTTCTCTCTTCTCTTTCTCTCTTTTCTTCTTCTCTTTTCTTTCTTTTCTCTTTTCTCTCTCTTTCTTTCTTCCTCTCTCACATTTTCTCTCTCTCACTCACGTTTCTCTCTCTCACCCACGTTCCCCTCTCTCTCTGGTCTGGAAAAGGATCCCTCCTCTCTCCTATTTATAATTTTTCACTCATTTTCTAGAAGATCCTTCTTTCCTTTTCTTCTTTTTCTAGAAAATCTTTTTTCTCTCCATTTTTTCTTGTTTCCTTTCATTTCTTCCTCTCTCACGTTTTTTTCTTCTTCCTTTCTTTCCTTTTTCTCATTCTTCTTCTAGAAAACCCCTTCTCTTTCACGTCTCCCTCTCTCCTCTTTCCTTTATCTTCTCCAAGATCTTTTAGATTTCATCTCAACCCTAAAGCCTCCTTCTCTTTCACGTCTCTCTCTCTCCTCTTTCCTTTTCTTCTCCAAGATCTTTTAGATTTCATCTCAACCCTAAAGCCTCCTTCTCTTTCACGTCTCCTCTCTCTCCTCTTTCCTTTTTCTTCTCCAAGATCTTTTAGATTTCATCTCAACCCTAAAGCCCCCTTCTCTTTCACGTCTCCTCTCTCTCCTCTTTCCTTTTTCTTCTCCAAGATCTTTTAGATTATCTCAAAACCCTAAATCCCCTTCTCTTTCACATTTTCTCTCTCCCCTCTTTCATTTTTCTTCTCAAAATCTTTTGGATTATCATTTACATATAATAATATATATTATATACATATATACACATATATTTTACAACATACATACATACATATATATATATATATATATATATATATATATATATATAGTATATAATATATATAATATATATAAATACTATGCACATGAATGAACTGGTTCGAAACGGGTTGAGACTGACTTAAGTTGACTGAGTTAAACTGATATGGGTGTAGCTAGGTTGGACCAAAATTGGCTTGAACTGAGTTGACTGGATTGATTGGAATTAACTGGGTTTTCTCTCCTTGTCATTTCATGGGTCATTTCCGCTGTCATCCCGCATGGAATTTTCCGATGGCCTCTATTCCAAATTTTTTGCGTTCATTTTGTAGAACATTGAAAATGAGGAATATAGGAACTGGAATCACCTGAATCCGATGTAGAACGGAAAAGATATGCAGCTTTGAAGTTCTGACGATAATTTTGCATGCAAGCTTGCATGGGACCCACTGGTGACTTCTACCTGGGATTTTTTACGTCCATTTTGTAGAACATCATGAATGAAGAATAATGGTCTTGGGATCATCTGAATCCGATGTCGGATGATTAAGATATGATGATTTGAAATTCAAACGATCCGACTTAGGATAATTTGCACGAAGGCCCCTGGGATTATTTATAATAACTTCATAAACCTCCCTTATATGTATCATCCGACTAAAATGGTCATATCTTCTTCATTTGATATCAGAATTGAGCAATTCTGGTCTCATTTCGAAGATAATTCTATGACCTATGCATCCATGCAAAATTATAACCCATGACCTTGCTGTGGACCCATTGAAAACTTCCTCAAATTCACAGACCCATTGAAAACTTCCTCAAATTCGCAGTCAAAAATCCAAACTTTCGATCATCTTTTTCCTTTTGTTGTCCACACGCCCGCAGGGCTTTGTTTAGCTGGGATGGCAAAAATGGGGTGCTTACAGATGAATGATAATTTGTAGCTTGTAGGTGTGTAAAAAGCATAAGGGTTTACCTTGGGGGATGACCTGTACTTATAGATTGGGAAGAAGCATGGAAGCACCGGGACTCAGGGAAGTAGATCGCCAATAGGACTGCCATGTGTCGCTCTGTGGGACGCCTGGGCAGTAGACTCCGAGTAGGAGTCGGAGACCTTAGCCAAGGAAGCTAAGTCGGTCAGCTCTGGGATTGACACCTGTTAGCGTGTGAGTAATGGCCCACCGGGATAGTCGGTGTCGTATCATACTGGGAGAAGGACCCCTCGAAGATAATCCTAATCACATTAGGACTCTGGCTCAGTCTGAGAACTATAGCCGAGTAGGACTGATTATCCGAGCGCTGCCAGGGAAGCCGAGCGCATAAGAGGCCGTGTGCACAATAGGCCGAGTCTACGAGGACGAGTGCGAGATACTCCGAGCGCTCAGACTCCGAAGGCCCAACTGAACACGTGTACTATTTTAAGTGGAGGGATCATTTCCCTCCTAACAGGGATAAATCCAAAAGATTTTGAGAAAAAAATGAAAGAGGGAGAGAGGAAAAATGTCACTTTTTCTAAGACAATCCAAAGGATTTTGTTGGAGAAAAAAAAAGGAAAGAAGAAAGAGAAAACGTGGGGGTTTTTAGGAGGGACGGTTTTAGGGAAGAAAAGAAAGAAAAAAGTAAAAAAAAAAAGGAGATGATTTAGGGTTTTTAGATTGTTTTTTTAAGGGAAAGATGGAGAAGATAAAAGGGACATGAGAGAGAGAAGAAGGGGACTTTTCCAAGGAGAAAAAAAAGGAAAAGAGAAAGAAAAAACATAGAAAGGCTTTTGAGCTATGTTTTGGGAGAAAAGTAAGGGAAGAAGAGAGAAAAAAAAGGGGAAAGAAAAAAAACGTGAAAGGGCTTTGTGGCTCACGTTTTTGGGAGAAAAGTAAGGGAAAAAGAGAGAAAAAAAAGGGGGAAAGAAAAAAAACGTGAAAGGCCTTTGTGGCTCACGTTTTTGGGAGAAAAAGAAGGGAAGAAGAGGAGAAGAAAAAGGACAAAAAAATCAGAAAAGGAAGATCGATAAGAGGAGAAGAGAGGGGGAAAACCGATGAAGAAAAAACAAAAAAACAAAAAGTGGAGCTGGAGAAGAAAGGCGAGAAGGAAGCAGAAGATGAAGATGAAGAAGAAGGAGCAAGGAAGGCTCCCTGCAACTCAGGTAAGCCGTTTCTGTTTTGGTTTTTTTATTTTATTTATATATGATGTTCCTTGCTGCCACTCAACTATCACCAAAACCTGCTCCCCTAAACCCTCAACCGAACACCTCATCTCTCCTATCACCCAGTTCCATTACACAAACCAGTCTTGTCCATCATTCCATCAGAACCCTTGATCCCATGTAAGCCATTGTATGTATCTTAATTAAAGTTTAGTCACCGGGATGAATTTAATTTGATCCCCTACATTGATTTTTTATGTTCTTGAATTTCAGCCATTTGATCATGAAATTTTATATGATGATAATAGTTTTGATCGTGAAATATCGGTGGTGATAATGGGTCCGACCACTTGTTTGGAGTTTTTATGAAATTGGTCCATCATATGCTTGAAGTTTCATGTGATTAACTTGATCATCATTTTAGCCATGACTGAAATTTCTATGAACCATTGAACATGGGATTTTGATGTGAAATAAATATGGACCATTGATTTTGGAATTTTAAGTGAAATTTTTGGGCCATTTGATTTTGAAATTTAAGGTGATTAAATATGAACCATTGATATGGATTTTGGATGGTTAAATTATGGTCATCTGATCTGGATCTGATCTTGGGAGTTTGATGTGATTAATTGTGACCATTGATTTGAAACTTTTTAATGCAAATTTGTATATGGCCATTTGATGTCAAGTTATTTTCACATGATTTAATTATGGCCTTTGATCTTGAGCCATTGATTGATAAATTTGATCCATTAGATGATCAATTGATTTCTGATTATGTGATGACATTAAATCTGAACCATTGGATTCTATGTTGATATGTCCACCATCATGATGCTTGCATGATTCTTGCTATTTTGGAATGCTACACATGCTTATTGCCATATTTATCTGCCACATGCTTACTGTCATATTTAGATGATTATTGTCATGTTTGGATGCTTACTGCTATGTTTGAATTACTACCACTGCTATAGTTGGAATGTTTTCATTCATCATATTCGTCTTGGAAAGAGATAAATTGAAAAATAACAATTAGGGTAGAAAACCCTAAAATGGAAAGAAAGTAACAATTAGGGTAGAAAACCCTAAAAAATTGAAAGAAAATAACAATTAGGGTAGAAAACCCTAAAAAATGGAAAGAAAATAATTAGGGTAGAAACACTAAAATGGAAAGAAAATAACAATTAGGGTAGAAAACCCTAAAAAATGGAAAGAAAATAGCAATTAGGGTAGAAAACCTTAAAATGGAAAGAAAATAGCAATTAGGGTAGAAAACCCTAAATATGGAAAGAAAATAGAAATTAGGGTCTTGCCATGCTTAGAAGATAGCGTACTAGATCATGCCATATAGGCTCTTGCCTTATTTGCAATACATGCCATATTTGAAAGATTTTTAAACAATCTTACTGTATGTGAATTTCTTGCCATAAATGTTTTATGTGCCATATTTAGATAGAATATTCTATTTTTTGGCAATAACTTATTTTATGCAACACCCTAGTCAAACTACCATATCTGCACACTTCTAGAAGACAATCTAGGCGTGGGGACGTGCATTTAGGCACCCACATTCTTGGGAAGGGCATAATGGGAATAATAAAACCTTAATAAAGAAAGAGAATTCTTTGCCAAACCTTCCAAAATTAGAATTCAGAATGAAAAGGATAATTTAGGACGATTTGCCGCTGGGCAAACCCTAAACCTAGAATAGGTTCTAAACCCTAAACCTAGAATAGGTTCTCAATCATATAACCTAGAACAGGTTATGTCCGAACTATGCGGATTCTGATTCCTAGGGCAAACCCTAGGATACGTAGGCTATTTGGGAGAATCCCAAATTCGGATCCACACCTTAGTCCACTCGGACTATCCATAGATCCACTAGGATATTTATCCACACCTTAGTCCACTCGGACTATCCATAGACCCACTAGGATATTCACCCATATTTTAACCCAAATAGGGTTACCCAGATCCCGAACTACGCGGATTCTGATTCCTAGGGCAAACCCTAGGATACGTAGGCTATTTGGGAGAATCCCAAATTCAGATCCATACCTTAGTCCACTTGGACTATCCATAGATCCACTAGGATATTTATCCAAACCTTAGTCCACTCGGACTATCCATAGATCCATTAGGATATCTATCCATATTCCAATCCAAATAGAATTATCCAACCTTAGTCCACAAGGACTATCCATAGATCCACTAGGATATCCATTCCCATTTCAACCCAGAGTTCTGAACTACGCGGATTCTGATTCCTAGGTCAAAGCCTAGGATACGTAGGCTATTTGGGAGAAACCCAAATTCGGATCCACAATTTAGTCCACTCGGACTATCCATAGATCCACTAGGATATCCCCCATATTTTAACCCAAATAGGGTTATCCACACATTTAGTCCACTCGGACTATCCATAGATCCACTAGGATATCCATTCCCATTTCAACCCAGAGTCCCGAACTACGTGGATTCTGATTCCTAGGTCAAACCCTAGGATACATAGGCCATTTGGGAGAAACCCAAATTCAGATCCACATTTTAGTCCACTCGGACTATCCATAGATCCACTAGGATATTTGTCCACATTTTGACCCACATAGGGTTATCCACATTCCAACCCAGAATGGGTTATCCATATTTCAACCCAAATAGGGTTATTCTTATATCCACTAAGACTATCTATCAGTCCACATGGACTATCCAGATCCTAACCCATAGGGTTTTCTCAACCTTTCAAGCATAAATTTCAACTTGAACAATGAACTTAATCATGCACAAGCATAAATCACATCTATAAACTTTAATCACACCTGAACTATGATGGTGAAGCTGATTTTCGAAATAATTCCGTGATACGTAGGCAATCTGATGGATACAGATTCGGTTCAATGATATCAAACCACTTGGTTTGGTTTAATTTAATAAATAGAGTCTAGCATAGGAAAGGTATAGGAAACTGATTTTGATCGGGCGGTTTGGGTGCCTAACCCCTTCCCATAACCGTAACCTGACGCTTACCCAATCTCTGATGGACCAGAATTCCAATCTAAGGGTCATGAGTCAATCGAAGTCATACCTTGGGGTGAGATTTCACATTTCTAAGGTCCTAGACCTAAATCTAAGTGGCGACTTCTTAAGATTTCCATATTTGTCCTTACAGTGGCGACTTTACTGGGGATATAAATGTCAAACTTCTAAATGAAAACTTTTCTTGTGTGAATTGGATGCTAGATTTTAGGATACTATATTTATGCTTGTATAATATTGCTTTGGGGGGAATGGATTTTGTCACACATTCGTGCTAGTAGCCGAACAGGGTACCATGCATATGGGGCAGCCCGCTAGGCGAAACACACAGCCTTGGCCTGTACTTTGTGAGACCAAGACCGGCGAGCAGCCTGTAACGAGCGTTTCATGGGTCCGCCTGAGAATGCGTTATGCTACTCCACGTCGCTTGGATCCTTGCAACATAGTATATAAAGGGATTGGGAGCCCATTATTCATCGAGCATTCGGTGATAGGTTAACCCATCCTTGTCAAGGTGGCCTTTTCTGTCCTAACCCAGATTGTAGCCCAATGTTTGTTATTTTTGGTTCATCCCTGAACCGACCCAGTAAAATCGGCTTAACCATGACATCCATGTTCGAGACGTCGAAGTTCTACCCGTTTTTGTCCTCGATTGGTCAACATGTTAGATTCTACACGATGAGCATCTTGAACTCGCACCCATTAGGAGTATGAGGTATGTATACACCTATTCTACATCATAGTAGACGGTTACTATACACCCTCCATTAAATAAGCTCGATGTGTCGAATCTCTCATTGTTAACACGTCGATTTCAAAAAACGAACAGAAAATCCCTGTCAAGACATAGATACCATGGTCAAGAAGAAATTTACTAGTTTGTTCATCTATGAACCGCTTTTGCTAACCATCCCTCATAAGGACGACGGATTAATATATCCATTTCAATTTCATCGAATTCGGTAATCCAATTGGCCATACCTTGGTACCATTGATTATCCATTTTGGAATCATGAGGTCCCAAGACTGAACACATGGCTTAATCAAATTCAATTAAATTGACTTGGATAATGTTTACCCAATCGCCTTTATGAGGGATCTAACTCTTGTTTGGTTGAGTCATCCTTGATTGTGCATGTGACTTCTTCCACTCCTCTAGATGTTTAGAATCTCAATATTCCTCCATTGGATTTCAATGCCTTTGGAAAAGAGAATCAAACTACAACTATATCCACCCTTTTAGGGTGAGAGGCCCCTACAATTAGGGAATTGTCTTGATCTCCCATCTTGAGATCCATCCATATTATATTTCCAAATGAATCAATGGAAGTCATGAATCTAGATCTTGATTGAACATCAAATTTTATAAGAAAGAAGGAAAGATTCAGCCCCTAGGAAAATCCAATCATAGCTCCCGATTCATCTCTGAATTAAGGAAAGATTCGGCCCCTAGACAAATCCAATCATGGTGCTCAATGCATCCCTGAATTAAGGAAAGATTCAGTCCCTAGGCAAATCCAATCACCATTCTCAATGTACCTCTAAATTAAGGAAAGATTCAGTCCCTAAGCAAATCCAATCATGGTTCTCAATGCACCCCTGAATTAAGAAAGATTCAGCCCCTGGGCAAATCCAATCATAGTTCACAATGTACCATTGAATTAAGGAAAGATTCAGTCCCTAGGCAAATCCAATCATAGTTCTCAATGTACCTCAGAATTAAGAAAAGATTCAGCCCCTAGGGAAATCCAATCATAGTTCTCGATTCACCTCAGAATTAAGAAAAGATTCAGCCCCTAGGAAAATCCAATCACCGTTCTCAATGCACCCCTGAATTAAGGAGAGATCCAGCCCCTAGGAAAATCCAATCATAGTTCTCGATTCATCTCTTAATTAAGGAAAGATTCAGCCCCTAGGAAAATCGAATCATTGTTCCCTATTTACCTTTGAATTAAGGAAAGAATCAGTCCCTAGGAAAATCCAATCAATGTTCCCTATTCACTTTGAATTAAGGAAAGATTCAGCCCCTAGGCAAATCCAATCAATATTCCCTATTCACCTTTTAATTAAGGAAAGATTTTAGCCCCTAGGTAGGTCCAATCATCATTTCGGTTCATCCAGAATTAAGGAAAGAATCAACCCCTAGGCAGATTCAATCAAATCCAGTTCATCTCATAATCAAAAAATATTCAGCCCCTGGGCAGGTCCAATCATTATTTCGGTTCATTCAGAATTAAGGAAAGATTCAGCCTCTAGGCAGATTCAATCACATCCAGTTCATCTCAGAATCAAACAAATATTTAGCCCTAGAATCAACCACCATTTCTAGTTCAACTCAAAACTGAAGAAGGCTTTAACCCCTAGGCAGGTTCAATCATCACTCCCAGATCATGTTAAAATGGAGGAGGCATTCGGCCCCTAGGCTTTTTTTTACCTTTCACCTCCTATTTAGGTTCTGGCTTATGTTGGAACTAGGAAAAGTTCCATTCATCTGAATTCAATTAGCCACTAGGTTTATCCAACCATCAACTTTGGTTAGGATTCTGATTCATGTTAGGAATTAAGAAAAGTTCCATTCATCTGAATTCAATTAGCCACTAGGCTTATCCAACCATTAACTTTGGTTAGGGTCCCAGTTCATGTCGAAACTAGGAAAAGTTCCATTCATCTGAATTTATTTAGCCCCTAGACTTGTCCAACCATCAACTTTGGTTCAGGTTCTGATTCATGTTGGAACTAAGAAGAGTTCCATTCATCTGAATTTATTTAGCCCCTAGGCTTGTCCAACCATCAACTTTGGTTCAGGTTCAGATTCATCTTGGAATTAAGAAGAGTCTCATTCATCTGAATTCATTTAGCCACTAGGCTTGTCCAACCATCAACTGTGGTTCAAGTTCTGATTCATGTTGGAACTAAGAAGAGTTCCATTCATTTGAATTTAATTAGCCCCAAGGCTTGTCCAACCGTCAACTCCAGTTCAGGTTCTGATTCATGTCGGAACTAAGAAAGGTTCCATTCATATGAACTCAATGTGAGCATGAGTTATCCTCTAGGCCTGTTCAATCATTACCTTTGGTCCATGTTCCACTTCATAAAGGAATCAAAGAGAATTTCACTCAATCCATCATCTCTAGCAATTAGAGTCCAATCCATGATTGTCATCCTTGGCCTCCATCAATCGGAGCCCAACTCAAGGAATCCTTGCCTCTAGCAACTAGAGCCCAGTCCACGATTGTCAATCTTGATCTCTATCAATCAGAGACCAATTCAAAATCAATCTTGATCTCTATCAATCAGAGACCAATTCAAAATCAATCTTGATCTCTATCAATCAGAGACCAATTCAAAATCAATCTTGATCTCTATCAATCAGAGACCAATTCAAAATCAATCTTGATCTCTAGCAATCAGAGACCAATTCAAAATCAATCTTGATCTCTATCAATCAGAGACTAATTAAAAATCAATCTTGATCTCTATCAATCAGAGACCAATTCAAAGTCAACTCTGTCTCTATCAATCAGAGACCAATTCAAAGTCAATCTTGTCTCTATCAATCGGAGACTGATTCAAAATCAATCTCTGGCTCTATCAATTAGAGCCCGATCCATGTCTATCATAGCCCAGTGCTACAAGTTAGGATCACTCATCAAGAATGGCGAACAAGGAGAATTTCCCATTGCTTGTCAATAAAGATCAATTTCAGATTCTGGAGTCATCAGGAAATCATGAACCTTCAGCTATGATAGTGCAATCCCATTGGCCAGGGAAATGCTAGAATCCAAAGAGTTGCCCTCATATTTCTTATTATTCAAAGAGAGGAATGGAATTTTCCCAAGCAGTAGGGTAGACCAAAGATGAGATCCAATGTGCCCCAAACAAGGATAAGAACCAGAATGGTCCAATGATGAAACCCTTAACCCATAAACTGGGGCATGAACCAGATTGAACTTAGACCCAAATTGGGTGCGATCTGATGAGGAAATCCAATGACCCCCAAACTGGGGCATGAACCAGATTGACCTTGGGCTTGAATTGGGTATGGTTCAATGAGGAAAGTCATGAGCCCTAAGCTGGTCATAAACCAAATTGATTTTGGACCCAAATTGAATGCGGTCTAATGAGGAAAGCCATTATGCCCTAAACTGGGGCATGGACCAAATTGACCTTAGACCCAAATTGAGAGTGGTCTAACAAAGAAATCCATTAAACCCCCCAAGCCAAGGTATAAATTAGTCCAATCTTGGATTCAAAATGGTGTAGTGCAATGGTGATACCCCTTGCTCCATAAGCTGGGGCATAAGTTAGAATGATTTTGAGCACAACTAGAAGTGGTCCATTGATGAATCCATCAAACCCCAAACTGGGGCATGAACCAGAGTAACCTTGAGCTTAAAAAGCAATAGTCCGATTTTGAATGGATCCCAAACTGAAAAAAAAAAGATGGAAAAGGTAGGTAGCTTGCACCTATTGATAGAGGGGCATGATGAGTCCTGCTATTAGAGATCTGAAGGAAGACTTATTCCCACAACGACTGAAGGTGGTCGTCGAAGGCGTTATGCCCAACTGGAGCCGCTTGGACGAACTAGTTGTTTCAACTTTCTATTATCGGTATTTGATAGGTCATCCATGTCTGGGTCCAAGATCAATATGCTTGTTGACAAGTCTAGTCCAATCTGTCGTGCAAGTAAAAGAAAATCACCCCATTTGGGATTTCAATCTCTGTGCTTTGTCTCTTCCATACATTTCCTCCTAGTTTCATACATCCTCCTATTCTAGGTGCGCAGTCAATTCTGACTCTGAAGATGATTGAAACGATGAGTCGACTCCTGAACTTCTACGCCACCCGGCCTCTTGAGAAAGAAAGCTCCAACCCGTCTGAGAAAGCATTAAATGATCAATCGGAAGACACGAGTAGTCTTAAGAAACATGTATTGGAGAAGCTGCCATTTGTTCTATCTGTGAAAGATTCCAAGAAAACATAATAACAGATCATATCAAGGTTAGCCAATCAGTACAAATGAGTGGAGGATAGATGTGCCACCAAAAAGATGGAAATACCAAAGTTCATACAAAGTACATCATCTGCAAGCAAGAGATTCATGATGAATGATCAATCTCAAAATCAAAGAATGAGGTCATTGGGATACCCAAAAAAAAAATTTCAAGCCTATGTTTTATCTAACATCAATATTGGGAGGTAGTCACATCAGAAGAAGGAGATGAGTAACTTCTAGAGGACAGCATACGGATTCACCGTTCAGATAAAAGCAGATACTAGATGAGCAGTCACAAATGTTCATAAAGTTTACAAAAGATCAAAGTACTAACAGAGGCAAAGATGTTCTATCTTATTGGAAATGTTTGGAAGAAGAAGATTCAAATCCAATATTGAAAGTCATGATTCAATTTTGCGATCAAGCGAAGCACTGCATTATGTGGCCATCACATCCAAAAAAAAAAAGATAAAAAAAAGAAAAATGAAAAGAAAAGAAAATAGCAAGATGTTGAATGGCATTGGAGCTCGACAGTAGGTCAATTGTCCCTCTCACTTCAAGAAGATTGGTAGTTTCAATCAAAGCCTGATAGCAAGTTCGTTCGTTCTTCAAGATTCACAGCATGTTGGAATGGACTTTTGATTTTGGCCAATTACATCCTGCCTTTGCAAGAGACGATCTCATCACTTCTTCATCATCAGAAAGATTTCTCATCGGCATTAGACTCTCTCTCCCGTCCATCAATCCGACAGCCTTCCAAGGAGTCTCTATCACAAGCCTTTCTTTTGATTATCATTTTTTATGGCATTGTATCTCGTGATCATGTCATCATTTTATGTACAAATTCATGAATCTGGCTGGAACTCTCATCTGTCGTTCATTACATCCAACGGCTTCCCAAAGGTTCCCATAAGCCCTTCATTTCTCAAGCCAATAAAATGGGATCTTCTCGATAAGATAAACCTATTCTACATAAATAACCAAACACTCTCCAATGGTAGACCCATGTGGACAGTTTCACATCAGTCCTCTTGGACCTTCAACATCAATACTTGTCAACAAACCTAAAGGTTTCAGGCCCAGATATGATCGTGACTGATTCAGAATCTTGATATAGCTTGTTGGGACACGTGTTCCATCTGAACATCTCCAAGAAAGGAAAACATAATTTGGCATCATTTTTAATTTTGGTGTGGGACTGTATTTCCCTAAGATCACTTTTAGTGATGATTCAAATAGCTGCCCGCCTATGAATACGTGTAGGTGTCAACTTAAACAGTGGGATAAGGCTACCCATTTGTCATGAAAGCCATGTCGTTCACATTTTCCCTAAGGGTTTCAGACCATTGGATTAGACCATAATTTTGGCAATATCCTCACCATATCAGGACTCTTTATTCAACCCAAGATGGATTTTGCAAAAAGAAAAAAGAAAAAATAAAGGGAAGAAAAGAAACCTCAGCAGGGAAAAAGCAACCCAAGAAACTTCAGTGGGTAACCCATAATACCTCAGTGGTGATAGGTGACCTGATGCAACCCTAAAGCATTGCCCTCATTGGCCCTTCATAGAAAAATTCAGTGGTTCATGTAGACAAGGGTCATACCCAGTCTACCCTTCATAAGGAACCTCTCTTTTGCTCTCCAGTGAATCATACTCGAAGGAGTTGAACAAGCCATCATCTGTTTGCCTGTTGGGCTCCATAGCATTGCCTTTCAACAGAATTCTATCTTCAAATCCTTTGGTCATGTTAGGGAGAGAGAAAATTCTCATGGCCTGGTTACGAATGTAGCCAAATTCATCAAATCAGCAGCTCCCTCATTTTTCAAGATTCAACAAGGGTTTATCTAAGAAATCATTTTCTGCAATCAATCTGTCAATCTTCCTTTCACCTCAGAAGAATGGTCAAATTCTAAATGCAATCCAGATTCAACCTTGTTCCAACTCTGTTAGATTTCCCATTTCCTTCTATAGTAGCGGTCTGTCACAACATGCAGACATTGGGGCATAGATATACCCTATGTAGAGGAATCGAACTTGATCATGAGCATTACATCAAGGATCCATTGTCTAGTCTAAAGTCACTACTTTCATAGTCAACAGAAGTAGGTCCATCCAAGTTGGTTTTTGCCAATTTCTCAGTTCTCCCAATCCTATTGATGAAGAAAATCCAATGTAGTCGATAACCTGTTAGGATTTGGTCACCAAATTCTCTGAAGGAACACTTCGAATCCTTTGCTCCTCGTGCCTACTTTGGGGCCATGGTTCATTCATCTTTTAAAATTGGCACAACAATGTTGCAATGCCCTGAGTTTTTCATGAGCCTAGATTGAGGGCCAAACCCATGTCACATTCCATCGCCGCTTGGCTATTCTACCAATTTGTTCTACCATAATGCACAGTCAAAGAACATAGTTGACCAGATGTCCCTTGATAGTTTAACACCATGGTCAATCAATAAAGTCAGTTTGGTTAAAGATTGTCAAGGTCCCCTCATTTTTCTCCAAAATCCTTACTAGAGTTTCTTTCAATCCAAAATCCAACAACATCAATGTTGGCTGAAGAAATTACATGGAACCTTTCCAAGGGAGCAACCAAGTCATCCCTACCGTGCTGAAATTGAGTCAAACTTTCAATACCAGGTCATAAATGGCAAATTTCAAATCTAGGTATCATGCCAGCGAAGTCCATGACACCATTTCCATTGATGTCATGTTTTATGCCTTCACCAATAAAGCAGGAGCAAAAAAAAAACTTGGAAAACTGCCAAGGAATTCACCATCATTTCAAATATGTCTAGCACTCTATAGGTTCAAAGTCAAGAGACTTCCAAGATGAGTCAGATTTCAACCCTAAAGGTTCAAAGTCAACAAAGCCTTCCTGTATGGGTCACTTTCAAGCATCCTAAAGGTTCATAGCCATAGAGCTTCCAAGAAGGATATTCCTATTTTCAATCCCTAAGGTCCAAAGCTGGTAGGAACTACCAAGATGAGTCATTCAGTATCACCCTATAAGTGACCTTCTAAGTTCTTGCTCATTTCAGAATCAATAGCAAATTTATCACCCTAAAAGTGACCTTCTGAGTTCTTACTCATTACAGAATCAAATGTGGATCCCTAGCTCATCCAAAGTTCAAATCAATCTCAGTCTATAAATGAGTCAAATGTAGAGCCCTAGCTCATCCAAAGATCAAATCAATCTCAGATTATTAGTGAATCAAATGCAGAGCCCTAGCTCATCCAAATTTCAAATCAATCTCAGTCTATAAGTAAATCAAATGTAGAGCCCTAGCTCATCCAAAGATCAAATCAATCTCAGATTATTAGTGAATCAAATGTAGAGCCCGAGCTCATTCAAAGATTAAGTAAATCTCAGCCTATAAGTGAATGTAGAGCCCTAGCTCATTCAAAGATCAAGTCAATCTCAGCCTATAAGTGAATGCAGAGCCCTAGCTCATTCAAAGATCAATTCAATCACAGCCTATAAGTGAATCAAATGCAGAGCCCTAGCTTATTTAGAAAAAACAATCTCAGAATCTCAATCAAAAGAGCCTTAGTTCAATTAAATAAATCACATAAAGTCTTACATCCAGACAAATCAAAGCCGAGCTCAAGCTCATGCAATTAGCCTTGTATTCGCAGCCCAGCTTCATACAAGAAGAGGTTTATCAGCCTACAAAAGGATCAAGCCGGGTCCAAGCCCGCACATACCTTGCATTGAGTTCCATCTCAGCAAGAAGAGGTTCCCAGCCTACAAATAAGCCTTGTATTCACAGCCTAGCTTCGTACAAGAAGAGGTTTATCAGCCTACAAATGGATCAAGCTGGGTCTAAGCCCATACATTCCTTGCATTGAGTTCCATCTCAGCAAAGAGAGGTTCCCAGCCTACAAATGAGCCTTGTATTCACAGCCTAGCTTCATACAAGAAGAGGTTTATCAGCCTACAAATGGATCAAGCCGGGTCAAGCCCGCACGTACCTTGCATCTTGAGTTCCACCTCGGCAAGAAGAGGTTCCCAGCCTACAAATGAGCCTTGTATTCACAGCCTAGCTTCATACAAGAAGAGCATTCATCAATTCTCCAAGAAGAGCAAACCTTCTTGCCAGTCGAACTACGTTTTGGGCTTGATTTCTAGGACACCCTTAGAGTACGTAGGCAGTTTAGGAAGAATTACCCTAAGTGCAGCCCAATAAACAATATCACTCATACCCCAAAAATGTGGTTCTTTTATCTTTAGCCTTCAACTAATAACAATCTCGGCTAAAGAGGGGCATCTGTAAGCACCCCATTTTTGCCACCCTCGGCATAAATGAACCAATATGGCAGGTTTCTGACCTTTAACCCAAAGATTTGTGATTTTTCACTGATCCCCACAGCAGGGTCATGGGCTATTATCTGCATAGATGCATAGGTCATAGAATTATCTTCGAAACGAGACCAGAATTGTTCAATTCTGATATCAAATGAGGAAGATATGACCATTTTAGTCGGATGATACATATAAGGGAGGTTTCTGAAATTATTATAAATAATCCCAGGAGCCTTCATGCAAATTATCCTAAGTCGGATCGTTTGAATTTCAAATCATCATATCTTGATCATCCGACATCGGATTCAGATGATTCCAATACCATTATTCTTCATTCATGATGTTCTACAAAGTGGACGTAAAAAATCCCGGGTAGAAGTCACCAGTGGGTCCCATGCAAACTTGCATGCAAAATGATCGTTAGAACTTCAAAGCTTCATATCTTTCCCGTTCTACATCGGATTCAGATGATCCCAAGACCATTATTCTTCATTCATGATGTTCTACAAATTGGACGTAAAAAATCCCAGGTAGAAGTCACCATTGGGTCCCATGCAAACTTGCATGCAAAATGATCGTTAGAACTTCAAAGCTTCATATCTTTCCCGTTCTACATCGGATTCAGATGATTCCAAGACCATTATTCTTCATTCATGATGTTCTACAAAGTGGACGTAAAAAATCCCGGGTAGAAGTCACCAGTGGGTCCCATGCAAACTTGCATGCAAAATGATCGTTAGAACTTCAAAGCTTCATATCTTTCCCGTTCTACATCGGATTCAGATGATTCCAAGACCATTATTCTTCATTCATGATGTTCTACAAAGTGGACGTAAAACATCCCGCGTAGAAGTCACCAGTGGGTCCCATGCAAGCTTGCATGCAAAATTATCGGTAGAACTTCAAAGCTGCATATCTTTTCCGTTCTACATCGGATTCAGGTGATTCCAGTTTCATTTTGTTCCATTTTTAGTGCTCTACAAAGTGGACGTAAAATATTTCTGGTAAAAGCCTCCGAAGGATCTCATGCAGAATGGTCAGCCAAATTATTGATAATTGGTCTGCTTAAACTTCAAAAATTCATAAGTTGACCATTTTACTTCCAAATGAGGTGATTCAAGTTCCTATATTCCTTATTTTTTAATGTTCTACAAAATGAACGCAAAAAATTTAAAATAGAGGCCATCGGAAAATTCCATGCGGGATGACAGCGGAAATGACCCGTGAAATGACAGGGAGAGAAAACCCAGTTAATTTCAATCTGTCCAGTCAACTCAGTTGAAACCAGTTTTGGTTTAACATAGCTCAACCCATATCAGTTGTCAACCTAAGTCAGTCTCAACCCATTTCGAATCAGTTCATCTATGTGCATAATATTTATATATGTATGTATGTATGTTATTAAATATATGTGTATAATATATATTATTATATGTAAATGATAATCCAAAAGATTTTTGAGAAGAAAAAGGAAAGGGGGGAGAGAAAAAAATGTGAAAGAGAATGGGGATTTTGGGTTTGGAGATAATCCAAAAGATTTTGAGAAGAAAAAGGAAAGTGGGGAGAGAGAAACGTGAAAATGAAGGGGGATTTCAATTTTGGAGATAATCCAAAAGATTTTTGAGAAGAAAAAGGAAAGAGGGGAGAGAAAAAACGTGGAAGAGAATGGGGATTTTGATTTTGGGGATAAATCCAAAAGATTTTGAGGAAAAAAAGGAAAGAGGGAGTGAGGGAAAATGTCACTTTTTCTAAGACAATCCAAAGGATTTTGTTGGAGAAAAAAAAAGGAAAGAAGAAAGAGAAAACGTGGGGTTTTTTAGGAGGGACAGTTTTAGGGAAGAAAAGAAAGAAAAAAGGAAAAAAAAAAGGAGAGGATTTAGGGTTTCTAGATTGTTTTTTTTTTAAGGGAAAGAGGGAGAAGATAAAAGGGACGTGAGAGAGAGAAGAAGGGGACTTTTCCAAGGAGAAGAAAAAGGAAAAGAGAAAGAAAAAACATGGAAAAGCTTTTGAGCTAAGTTTTAGGAGAAAAGTAAGGAAAGAAGAGAGAAAAAAAAGGGGAAAGAAAAAAAATGTGAAAGGGCTTTGTGGCTCACGTTTTTGGGAGAAAAGTAAGGGAAAAAGAGAGAAAAAAAAAGGGGGAAAGAAAAAAAACGTGAAAGGCCTTTGTGGCTCACGTTTTTGGGAGAAAAAGAAGGGAAGAAGAGGAGAAGAAAAAGGACAAAAAAAAATCAGAAAAGGAGGATCGATAAGAGGAGAAGAGAGGGGGAAAACCGATGAAGAAAAAAACAAAAAAACAAAAAGAGGAGCTGGAGAAGAAAGGCGAGAAGGAAGCAGAAGATGAAGATGAAAAAGAAGGAGCAGGGAAGGCTCCCTGCAACTCAGGTAAGCCGTTTCTGTTTTGGTTTTTTTATTTTATTTATATATATTATGTTCCTTGTTGCCACTCAATTATCACCAAAACCTGCTCCCCTAAACCCTCAACCGAACACCTCATCTCTCCTATCACCCAGTTCCATTGCACAAACCAGTCTTGTCCATGATTCCATCACAACCCTTGATCCCATGTAAGCCATTGTATGTATCTTAATTAAATTTTAGTCACCGGCATGAATTTAATTTGATCCACTACATGGATTTTTTATGTGCTCGAATTTCAGCCATTTGATCACGAAATTTTATATGATGATAATAGTTTTGATCATGAAATATCTGTGGTGATAATGGCTCCGACCACTTGTTTGGAGTTTTTATGAAATTGGTCCATCATATGCTTGAAGTTTCATGTGATTAACTTGATCATCATTTTAGCCATGACTGAAATTTCTATGAACCATTGAACTTGGGATTTTGATGTGAAATAAATATGGACCCTTGATCTTGGAATTTTACTTGAAATTTTTGGGCCATTTGATTTTGAAATTTAAGGTGATTAAATATGGACCATTGATATGGATTTTGGATGATTAAATTATGGTCATCTGATCTGGATCTGATCTTGGGAGTTTGATGTGATTAATTGTGACCATTGATTTGAAACTTTTTAATGCAAATTTGTATATGGCCATTTGATGTTAAGTTATTTTCACATGATTTAATTATGGCCTTTGATCTTGAGCCATTGATTGATAAATTTGATCCATTAGATGATCAATTGATTTCTGATTATGTGATGACATTAAATCTGAACCATTGGATTCCGTGTGGATATGTCCACCATCTTGATGCTTGCATGATTCTTGCTATTTTGGAATGTTACACATGCTTATTGCCATATTTGTCTGCCACATGCTTACTGTCATATTTAAATGATTACTGCCATGTTCGGATGCTTACTGCTATGTTTGAATTACTACCACGGCTATAGTTGGAATGTTTTCATTCATCATATTCATCTTGGAAAGAGATAAATTAAAAAAAATAATTAGGGTAGAAAACCCTAAAATGGGAAGAAAGTAACAATTAGGGTAGAAAACCCTAAAAAATGGAAAGAAAATAACAATTATTGTAGAAAAACCCTAAAAAATGGAAAGAAAATAATTAGGGTAGAAAACTCTAAAATGGAAAGAAAATAACAATTAGGGTAGAAAACCCTAAAAAAATGGAAAGAAAATAGCAATTAGGGTAGAAAACCCTAAAATGGAAAGAAAATAGCAATTAGGGTAGAAAACCCTAAATATGGAAAGAAAATAGAAATTAGGGTCTTGCCATGCTTAGAAGATAGCGTACTAGGTCATGCCATATAGGCTCTTGCCTTATTTGCAATATATGCCATATTTGAAAGATTTTTAAACAATCTTACTGTATGTGAATTTCTTGCCATAAATGTTTTATGTGTCATATTTAGATAGAATATTTTATTTTTGGTAATAACATATTTTATGCAACACCCTAGTCAAACTGCTATATTTGCACACTTCTGTAAGACAATCTAGGCGTGGGGACGTGCATTTAGGCATCCACATTCTTGGGAAGGGCATAATGAGAATAATAAAACCTTAATAAAGATAGAGAATTCGTTGCCAAACCTTCCAAAATTAGAATTCAGAATGAAAAGGGTAATTTAGGACGATTTACCCCTCGGCAAACCCTAAACCTAGAATAGGTTCTAGACCCTAAACCTAGAATAGGTTCTCAATCATATAACCTAGAACAGGTTATGTCCGAACTACGCGGATTCTGATTCCTAGGGAAAATCCTAGGATACGTAGGCTATTTGGGAGAATCCCAAATTCGGATCCACACCTTAGTCCACTCGGACTATCCATAGATCCACTAGGATATTTATCCACACCTTAGTCCACTCGGACTATTAATAGATCTACTAGGATATTCACCCATATTTTAACCCAAATAGGGTTACCCAGATCTCGAACTACGTGGATTTTGATTCCTATGGCAAACCCTAGGATACGTAGGCTATTTAGGAGAATCTCAAATTTAGATCCACACCTTAGTCCACTTGGACTATCCATAGATCCACTAAGATATTTATCTAAACCTTAGTCCACTCGGACTATCCATAGATCCACTAGGATATCTATCCATATTCCAATCCAAATAGGGTTATCCAACCTTAGTCCACTCGGACTATCCATATATCCACTAGGATATCCATTTCCATTTCAACCCAGAGTTCCGAACTACGCGGATTCTGATTCCTAGGTCAAACCCTAGGATACGTAGGCCATTTGGGAGAAACCCAAATTCGGATCCACAATTTAGTCCACTCGGACTATCCATAGATCCACTAGGATATCCATTCCCATTTCAACCCACTCGTACTACATGGATTCTGATTCCTAGGTCAAACCCTAGGATACATAGGCCATTTGAGAGAAACCCAAATTTGGATCCACATTTTAGTCCACTCGGACTATCCATAGATCCACTAGGATATTTGTACACATTTTGACCCACATGGGGTTATCCACATTCCAACCCAGAATGGGTTATCCATATTTCAACCCAAATAGGGTTATTCTTAGATCCACTAAGACTATCTACCAGTCCACATGGACTATCCAGATCCTAACCCATAGGGTTTTCTCAACCTTTCAAGCATAAATTTCCACTTGAACAATGAACTTAATCATGCACAAGCATAAATCACATCTGTAAACTGTAATCACACCTGAACTACAATGGTGAACCTGATTTTCAGAATAATTCCATGATACGTAGGCAATCTGATGGATACAGATTCGGTTCAATGATATCAAACCACTTGGTTTGGTTTAATTTAATAAATAGAGTCTAGCATAGGAAAGGTATAGGAGACCGATTTCAATCGGGTGGTTTGGGTGCCTAACCCCTTCCCATAACCGTAACCTGACGCTTACCCAATCTCTGATGGACCAGAATTCCAATCTAAGGGTCATGAGTCAATCGAAGTCTTACCTTGGGGTGAGATTTCACATTTCTAAGGTCCTAGACCTAAATCTAGGTGGCGACTTCTAAAGATTTCCATCTTTGTCCTCACAGGTGCATGTGGGGTCAACAGTGCTGTTTTCATTGGGCGACTTTACACACTCATGTATAGAGGTGAGGCGGCCACCGAACCTTTTTATAGCACATTGCAAACTTATATACTAGACCACATATATGAATTGAATGCATGCATATGTTTATTGCATTGTTTTGTTTTCTCACTGAGCCGTGATGTGTGTTCACCCTTTCGACGTCAAATATTATTAGTTGATGATGCAGGTACCACTACGGAAGATTATATGAATGCTTCTGTGTATGGGCACGTGGCTGCAATGGCGGCTGAAGACATAGTAGAGACGCATGACTCCTCATGCGAGTGTAACTCATGCGTTTACGAATAGATTTATGTTGGAACTATTAATGAAATGTAATTGATATTTTATTTTCTTATGTCTTGGTTGATACAATATAATTTGATATTTTATTTATGATTATCATAGTTAGATTCCTCAGTTCATTTAATGTTAAGACTTTCGCTATTGTGTATTTATTCTGATTATGGTTGTGGATGTGTATGGTTTAATTTAAAAAGACACTACCTATTTGAGATCCTGGTTGAACCGTTGGTTTATTAGTAGTTCATCACACCGTTCTGAATAGTGCGGAATTAGGGTGTGACAAGTATGTGGAACCATATGAGATTTTAACCACACGTGATAATGTGGCGTAACAACTGGCTCTACCACCATCAATGTCAAGCATTCATGTTGTGTTCCATGTTTCTTTACTGAAGAAGTATGTTAGGGATCCTCCACACATCTTGATAGCAGACCCTCCAGACTTGACAGAGGACTTGACATTTGAAGTGGTACCTGTGATGCTCATAAGTCAAAATGTACAACATCTCTGAAGCAAGGATATCCATTACGTCAAAGTTCATAGGAAAAGCCAAGAGGTAGAATAAATCACATAAGAGGAAGAGAATGCGATGCGAATGGAATACCCTAACCTTTTCGATGAACAAGGTATGTATAAATTTTGAGGCCAAAATTTCTTTTAATGGTGGGGAAGTTGTGAAACTTACATGCAAATTTCGGGGACGAAATTTATTTTAAGGGTGGGGGACTTGTAAGAGCCTTCCAATCATCACTGGGCCAGACGGAAAGAGCGGATGACAATCAGGTATGAAAATGGACCTAAAAGTACGATATTTTTTATACCAGACTATGGTACTGGTCGATGGTACAGGTCGACCGGTATGTTTGCGCGGGCAGACTGGTTAGAATCAGAAATGGATCTTTGCGGGTCCCACTTTATAAATCTCGAGCCTAAGGACTTTCCTAACGTAAGGAAACTTCCCAAACTCTATCCTAGTCTATTTACGGACCCTTAAACCTCCTTAGAAAACTCTTTCATTGATCCTCACAAACCCTAGAGAGGAGAAAGATATCGAAGAAGGAGAAAAAGCTAAGGAAGGAGAGATAGGAGCCATCGTTTTTCGTTGGACGAAGAATACCATATTTACAAACCAACGGTAAGTGTTTGAACCTTCCTCTAAGTTAAGCATTATAGATGATTAATCTTGAATTGATCAATATCATGCAAGGTGATGTATTGATCTAAAACCCTTAAATTTTCTGTCAAACCCTAATATAGTCAATGAACCCTAGATTCATAATATAGGCTAAGGATCATCGAAACTAAGACTTGAATTGAACATGAAACAACTCTAACTCATTGCTCAGCCCTAGAATGCATAGGAGAAACCCTAGAACCAATAGAGGGTGACCAACGAATGGAGAACACTGAGTTGATGGTCATTCGTAGGCATACCGAAAGACCATACCGGAAGACCATACCGGTCACACCATATGCGACCGGTACCTCTCAGAGACTGGTCTATGGGGGACCGAACGACCGTACCGATTGCACCTTTCCCCACAGTGCTACGACCATTACTTGCGACTGGTACTTGGTATTGGTATGCACTGTGAGGGTGTTTTCAATACAAGTTGGTTTTTGGACCAATGTAAACCCTAATAAAGTAATACTAATTTAATCTTAACATCGTATAGGACCTTGGAATAGCGAGTTTGGATTCTGTGAGGCAGAGCAAGCTAGCAATCAAGCGTTAGGTAAGGGAATCGGACCTAAACCCTAATAACTTAATAACAGTAAAACATTGTTAATAATTATGATTATGTGGAATGGTGTTTGTGCATGCTCGCATGTCATCTTTATTTTCAGTTCTAAAATTGTCCATCCATACTTGCTACGCTAAGATGTGACTGTTAGGCATGTGATTGTTCTCGTTGCTGTGTGGAGTGGGAAGGGCATAGGGTCTAGGATTATTCCTCACACTAGCACCTTTTCGTATCGCTTCTGTCTTAGCATGCTTTGTAAGGGTAGGGTATCAAGGGGAGGAAGTGGCACTGTGGTTTCCGGCCTGGCCACTAGACTCTAGCTTTATCTCTATGCCATAGGGAGCTATGCTGGGATAGGGCCTACTGTGATGACACATAGGATTGGTTAGTTGCAAGCCCAGTTTGCAAGCCCTCGCCAATAGGGGCTTACGTGTTGGTATGGGTAGGGCATCAGGGGAAGTGTTGGCGATGTTTGATCCAGACACTTTAGCTCTATCTCTGTTCTATGGTGGGTACATGTGGGACGACAGTGGTGTTTGATCCATTGGGTAGATTCACACACCCGTGTAGAGAGGTGCGGTGGCCGCCAATCCTTTCTATAGCACATTGTAAACTTAAAACCAGACCATAATGTGAATGTCACTCATGCATGATGTGTGTTGCATTGTCTGATTTTCTTACTGAGGTATGTTGTGAGCTCACCCTTGTGTACACACTATTTTTAGATGTTGATGCAGGTTACACTGTAGAGGACTACATGGATGCTCTACTATATAGAGGTGCTGCTGCCTTGGAAGTGCAAGAAGGGGAGGACGAGCATGACGCTTCATGGGAGTGCCCTTTCTACATGTACCTCTAGGATATTTGATTTGTTTATTTTATTTATTTTCAGTTGGATTTATAATTGGGATGTAAGGATAATTATTTATGTTTTGGTATTTTGAATAATTAGATAATTTATTTATCAATAGAAGTATTCAGTTCATTTAATTTAATACTTCTGCTATATTTAATTATATTTTGATTATGGTTATGTGCAATGGTATGTATGAGTAGACACGGTCTTATTGAGATCCTGATATAGCGTTGGTTTAGTGACGGTTTGTCACACCTCAATTTCGCGCTATTCAGAATGGTGTGATAAACCGTAAATAAAACAATGGTTCAATTAGGATCTCAAATAGGCTGTATCCGTTTGCTTAAACCATACACATCCACAACCATAATCAGAGTAAATAAACAAAATCAGAAGTCTTATATATTAAATGAACTGATAGTCTAACTGTGATAGAGTAAATAAATTATCCAATTATCTCCACAAGGATTAAGACATAAATTAAAATAATTAAATCAATTACATTGTCTGTATAATTTAAACCAAATCTAATCGAAAACACTAGAGTTGCATTCGCATGACAAATCATGCGACTCCATCATAACTTCAGCGTCCATCGCCGCTGCATGTCCATACATCGGAACATTTATACAATCTTCTATTGTGGTACCTGCATCATCAACTAAAAATATTCGACATCGAAAGGGTGAGCACACATCACGGCTCAGTGAGCAAACAAAACAATGCAACAAACATATGCATGCATTCAATTCATATCTTTGGTCTGGTTCACAAGTTTGCAATGTGCTATAGAAAGGCTCGGTGGCCGCCTCACTTCTATACACAGGGTGTTTAAGCCCACCAATGGATCAAACACCATTGTCGTCCACATCCACCCCACCATGGAATAGAGATAGAGCTAAAGTGCTTAGGATCACAACGCCTCACACTTCCCCTGATGCTCTACCCATACCAACACGTAAGCCCCTGTTGGCGAGGGCTTGCAAACTGGGCTTACAACTAACCAATCCTAATGTCTAACAGTGTATCCAAGGCCTCACCCCAGCATCCCTCAATACGTCCATAGAGATAGGGCTAAGGTCCCCTGATAGTGTCAGAGACTACACAATCCTATACCACCTGCCCTGATGCCCTACGATGTAATAGTTCTGCTAAGGTAATGGCAGTAGGACGGTGTTAGTGGACAAGACTTGAGTAGAGATAGAGCTAGAGTCTGGTGACCAGGATGAACCACAGTGTCATGCCCTCCCCCTGATGCTCCACTAGCATCAAGCACACTAACCACACACATACATTCACATTCCTATTCCTAGCATCATAATCATCATCATGTAATAAATAAATTGAATTTAATATGCATGAACAATAATGTCAAGAATAGTAGATGACATGTGATATGCACATTACAATTATACAATCATAGAATCATACATGGTATTGGACTTAATAAATGAAAATAGTATATTATTATCCAATTTGTTTAGGTCTTGTTCCCGTACCTTTGGTTGCTAGTAGATCCTCGTTCAAGCTTAATGAATCACTTTTAAAATCACTATAAATACCTAATAAATAGATAGATTTTAATTAGAATTAATTCCAATAGATTTAGATTAACAGAACCTGTAGGGTCACAGGTAGGGTAGCACCTAGGGTAGCAGTTTCTGCGACCACAGGGGTAGGGTCGCAGGGTAGGGTCGCACCTAGGGTAGCAGTTTCTGTGACCCTAGGGTGTAGGGTCGGACGTGGGGTCGGATACCATTCGACCCTATGTGCGATTACACCCTCCCTGGGACTTCCCGAGGGCAAGTGGTCGATCCTGTGGGCTCATAGGGTCGAATATCAATGGACCCTACGTCCGACCACACATTTTCTGAGTCGACCTTTCATTCTAAAGTCTATTATTTCATGTTTTGATCCTTTGGCATACTTTCATGGTCCATTCTAAGATTGTACTATGGCTCAAAACTCCAAGTTTTACACTATTCATTGTCCATAACATTTTCTTCCATGGAATCTTTTGGAACTTGTCCATGGATGGATGATTTGGGTTTCTCCTAATCCTATGTTCTTCATAACTATTCTAGGATCTCTTATTCAAGTAAGGAATTAGGTTCATACCTTTATTCAGAGGTTTCTCTGAACTTCCTCCTCTTCCTTAGTCTTTTCTTCAAGTTCCTTCTCTTCTTCTCTTCTTTCTCTTTCTCTTTCTCTCACTTTCAATTAGGGTTGTAAAGGTATGAAAGAGGCTAACAAATGTCCTATTTATAGAGGAAAACCTTCCATAATAAGTCCCAATGAGTTTAGGAAAGATCCCCTTGGAATTAGGAAAGTTTCTTCATTTTCGGTTTATGTTTGTCATCTTAGGGTTGGACGTAAGGTCACAGGGTCCGTCGACCATACACCTTCTTAGTCATTCGACCCTACGACTAAAAGTCATGGGTTGGACCTCTGTTGAGGTGGGGTCAACCCTAACTATTTAGGCATGCGAGCCTACCCTCACATTTATTATTTTTAGGTTAGACTCATACCTGGTCTTGTGATTTCTTTACGGACTTGGTCCACTTGGCTTGACCATGATAGGTTGACCTGGTACAAGGCGGTAAGACCGGTTTGTTTGATATGGGTCTTATAACTCCCCCTCTCTTATTAAAATTTCATCCTCGAAATTTGTACATACCTTCCGAGTCGAGAAGGTGAGGATATTGCTTTCGCATAGCATTCTCATCTTCCCATGTGACCTCTTCAATGTCTCGGCTCCTTCAGGTGACCTTAACATAGTATATGTCACGATTGTGCAGTCGTTGAACCTTTCGGCTTGTGATCTCAATTGGTGTTACTTCAAATGTCAAATCATCGGTTAAATTTGGTGGATCTTCTGTCAAAACATGCATTGGATCTCTGCCATATTTCTTTAATAATGAGATATGAAATACGTCATGCACACTTGACATGGATGGTGGTAGTGCAAACTGATAATCCACCTTTCCACATTTGGGTAAATTTTCATATGGCCCGACATATCTCGGACTTAGTTTCCCTTTCTGTCTGAATCGTTTTAAACCTCGCATAGGTGATACTTTCAAGAAACCTTATCACCTATGGGAAATTCAAGGTCTCGGCGTCGAGTATCTGCATACTGTTTCTGATGATTCTGAGCCGTCTAACTCATTCTATGATAATGTCGACTACTCAACAAGGCTCTTTAACAAACTCTGGTCCAACAATGCTACATTTTCCAACTTCATTCCAAAACAAAGTAGTTCGGCACTTCTTTCCATATAGTGCTTCATAGGGTGACATCTGTATAGTAGCCTGATAGCTGTTGTTGTAGGCGAACTCGATCAATGGTAGTTTCTCATCCCATGATCCCTTGAAATCAACAACACAGGCTTGAAGCATGTCTTCTAAAATCTGAATGGTACGCTCCGACTGTCCGTCTATCTGAGGATGGAATGCTGTACTAAACTTTAACGTTGTACCCATAGCCTTTTTCAATCCTTCCCAAAACTTTGAAGTAAAGTGTGGGTCTCTGTCGGACACAATGCTTTCAGGTACACTATGTAATCTGACAATGTTATCCAGCTAACCTCTCCAGGGTATACTGTGGTAATATAGCTATAAAGCGAGCTGTCTTAGTCAGACGATCTACAATCACCCAGACTGCGTCAACTACTTGAGTAGTCAATGGTAACCTGGTGACGAAGTCCATAGTGATGTAGTCCCATTTCCATGCTGGTTCTGGCAGTGGCTGCAACAGTCCTGCAACTCTTTGCTGTTCAGCCTTCACCCTCTGACAATTTATGCATTGAGACACGAATTTAGCTACATCTACTTTCATTCCTCTCCACCAATATAATTTCTTCAAATCATGATACATCTTTGTACTTCTAGGATGTACCGAATAGGTGGTGATGTGAACTTCCTTCATTAGTCAATGTTTAATGTCTAAATTTTTTGTTTTAGGAACACATACTCTTCCTTTGTACTTCAATACTTTTTTATCATCCAATGTGAACTCAGGAATAGTCCTACCTTTTTCGATGTCTTCTTGTACCGTCTTCAGATAAGGGTCTGATTTAAGAGCGGCTTTCACTTCACCAATTATATCAGGTACAATCTTCAATGTTGCAAATATATTTGAAAACTGATGAATAAACCCTTGGTTGCTTGATTCACCCGGTGCATCTACCATGAACTGCTCATTACCATAATTGAATACATTCCCTGTAACACACATTGTCGCAGTCGTGTTAACCTCTCCTTGAAATTTTATCATCGCTTTTCTGCTTAGCGCATCAGCAACTACATTAGCCTCTCTTGGATGATACTAGATATCACAATCATAATCCTTCAATAATTCCAGCCATCTTCTTTGTCCCATGTTCCACTCCTTCTGATTAAATAGATAAGTAAGACTTTTATGATCTGATTTAATCTGAAATTTCTCTCCATATAAATAATGTCTCTATATCTTGACAACATGTACTATTGCTGCTAGTTCCAAGTCATGAGTGGGATTGTTCTTCTCATGTGTCTTCAGTTGTCTTGAGGAATACGTAATTACTTGTTATCCTTGCATAAGTACACATCCTAAACCCAACCCAGAGGCATCAATGTACAAGATAAATGGTTGTCCTGGAATACGAATAGTCAAGATCGGAGCAGATATCAATCTAGCCTTCAATATTTGGAAACTTTTCTCACATTTATCAGTCAAAACAAACTTTTTGCCTTTCTTACTCAAACTGGTGAGAGGTATGGCAATTCTGGAATAGTCTTCCACGAATCATCAATAATACCCTGCTTGACCTAGGAAACTTCTAATTTCTGCAACGCTCTTCGGTGCTTCCCACTTCACAATAGCTTCAATCTTGCTAGGATCCAATTTAATTCCTTCAGCAGATATAACATGGCCTAAGAAAGCGACCTCATTTAGCCAAATCTCACACTTTGTAAATTTGGCGTAAAGCTTCTCTTTCCTTAGTCGCTACAGAGCGACTCTTAGATTCATGACCTGAGTTTCCTTGTCCTTGGAGTAGACCATTATTATCAATAAACACAATGACTGACGTATCCAACATATCATGGAATACCCGATTCATGAGTTCCATAAAAGTTATGAGTGCGTTAGTCAATCCAAAAGACATGACTAAAAACTCCTAATGTCCATATCTTGTTCTGAATGCTGTCTTTGGAATATCTCCTTCCTTAATCTTCAACTGATGGTATCCTGATTGAAGATCAATCTTGGAGAACACCTTGGCACCTTGCAACTGATCAGACAAGTCATCGATCTGAGGCAACAGGTACCGATTCTTGATTGTAAGCTTATTGAATTCTCGATAGTCTATATACAGTCGAACGCTTCCATCCTTCTTCTTTACAAACAATACTGGCGCTCCCCATGGTGATATGCTAGGTCTGATATAACCCTTACCCAGTAATTCTTGTAACTGTACTTTTAATTCCTTCAATCCAGTAGGAGCCATTCTACAAGGTGCTTTCGATACTGGTGTGGCTCCGAGTATCAGATCTATAACAAACTCTATGCTCGGTCGAGTGGTAGTCCTGGTAGTTCTTCAGGAAATACATCTGGAAAGTCACGCACAACATCAATATTATCCATTTGTGGTGCTTCCTTGGTGAGATCGACCACTGATACTAGATACCCAGCTCCTCCTTTTTCTAGGCATTTTCTAGCCTTTAATGCAGAGAGGATGAGTTTTCGTTTACGGGGAAGTTTGGTTCCCGCAAAACTAAACTCTGCTCCTTCCTTGTCTTTAATTGTTAGTTTCTTTTCTGCACATAATAGGTTTGTAGAATGCCGAGCTAACCAGTCCATTCCAAAGTTGACTTCAAAGTCTACCATCTCAAGTTGAATCAATTTCATCCAAAGTCTTCTCGTCAATAAGAACTGGACATGGTCCATAACCCTTTTCTAATTCCACTTCTAATCTCATGGGCGATCATACAAGCAGTTTATAGTCTAACAATCTGAGGGGTAGATTCAGCTTCTTTCCAAATGACATAGATACAAAAGAATGAGTAGCTCTAGAATCAAAGAGTACTCTAGCGGGTATGCCATTAATAGGTACAATAGCTGTGATTTTTAGTTTTAGTCAACATGATCACACAATGTAACACAAATGAAAGGTTCAGGTCATACCTATGACCACATCAGGTGATGCGGCAGCATCCTCAGATGTAACAGCATAAACCTTTCCTTGTTGTAGCTGCTTTCTGGATTTAGGACACTCCCTTGAGTAATGTCCTACTTGGTTGCAGTTATAGCATTTTACTCCTTCGATGGTTTGCTTTTGTTGCGGTTGACCTGCCAGAGTAGTCTTGGGTGTAACATTGAAGCCTTGTGTAGAGAAGGGTTTAAATGTTCTTGTATTCCCTCCGTTGTATGAATTTCCGTTTGACCTTTTTATTCCTCTATTTTGAGCAAAGTAGCGCTCCTTCTGGCTCGACTCTATTACTCGAGCAATTTGTACTGCTTCATTGTAGACTTTCTTCTCTAGTCCGAGAACATGCTCGAGAATGCTTCCCCTAAGTGCCATGACGAACCTTCGGGTCTTTGTATTTTCCTCTTGCCTACTAGTGGCTGCAAAGAAAAACAACTCCTCATAACATTGTTGGTATGCATCCACAGTCATCTGGCCCTGATATAGACTCAGGAACTCTCTTTCCATAGAATCTCTGAAACTTCTAGGGAAGTACTTCTCAAAGAATGCCTCATTATATACAGCCCAGGTCAATTGGACGTGCTTTCTTAATAGATAAGTCTGTGTGGACTTCCACCAGTGGTGTGTATCCCCTTTTAGCATGAAGGTTGCACACAACACTTTCTCCTCCTCATTCACTATCATCATCATAAAATTTCTTTCCATTTCATCAACCCAGTGTGCAGGCCACAAATGATCTATTGGCTTACATTATATTCTTTGGGCTTCATCTTCAGAAAATGTTCGATCAGTCGAAAGTGGTCCAACTGATACGTAGCATAAGCCCCGTACATAGGTGGTTGGTACTGGTAACTCTCTTGAGCTACCTCAGGATTCTGCACTTGAGCCGGCATAAGTGGTGTTTGAGGTGCGTGGGGTATTGTGTTGCTTTCCCCTAGTACTGTGCTAGCTTGTCCTGTTGGCATAGGTGTCGTATGTGCAGCTAGAAAAGCCATGCCTATAGCAGCCTGCATATTGGCTTGCACCTGTTGTATTTGCTGCAGTTGTTGTGCCAAGTTCATTACCGTGGTAGCCAGATCTTTAGGTGGGGCTGGCAAGATTGTAGAATTTTCCTGGCCACTAGCCATTGGCGGTGCCATATTCTGATTCCCTTATGCTCCATGATTTACATGGCTGTCTTCCTCCACAGGTGGTGGTGGTGGAATTGGGTTACGGCCTCGTCTGGTCACCCTTCGCCTAGCCATTTCCTGTTCTGGTGGTGGTAGTGTCTGAAAACAATCATAGCACATGTGAGGCAATCAATATAAGTTGTTCTCAAGTAAAAATCCAACTAATCAATATAAATTTCCAATTTTTTAGATCTAACAAAATACTGTATTTTCCATCGTAGGGTCGATGGTAGGGTGGATCCTTATGTGACCCTAGGGTATGCGACCCTAATAAACCCTGTCAGCTTATCGAGAGCCTAGGGTCGATTGTAGGGTCGGTATATGTCTGACCCTAGGTCCGACCCATGGTTCTCTGTCAGATCACCGAGAGCCTAGGGTCGATGGTAGGGTCGGTAATTGTCCGACCCTAGGTCCAACCCATGGTTCTCTGTCAAATCATCGAGAGCCTAGGGTCGATGGTAGGGTCTGACGTAGGGTCACACATTTTGGTCGAATTCTGCGACTCTACGATCCAAAATTAGGTTTTTAAACCCGATTTTGGATTTATTTCCCATTCTTTCTCTTTTCTTCCAACTCAACTCATTTCCCTGAGTTGCTATAGTATCGACCCCTAGTGTTTGGTGATCATTCCTTCCGTTCGGGACTTCCGCTCCTTCTCTTCAGGTATCCTCTCTACTGTTTTACAATTTTAAACTCTCCAAACTAGGTTTTTTGCCCATTACATCGTTTTCTTCAAATTATACTTTTTTCAATCGTAAAAATTTAATTTTTATTGGGGGCTTCTGCTATTGGTCAGCCAATGGATGAAAGCCCTTAAAAATATTTCAGTTTCATCAGTTGGTTATCGAGAAACTTGATTTTTTTTTTATTTTTGACCTAATTTTTGAGATTTTTCAAATTTATTAAAATTTCATCAAATTCGATCTTTCTAGATTAAATTTCCAACTGTATGAGCTTTGCAGGACGGTTTGGAACCTATGTAAGTCCTCCTGCCTAGTTGTTTGGATGAGTGAGGTTTTTGCCTAAATCATGCCGTTATAATGCCAAAATTTTGAGTTTTTCGCCATTACTAATATCTTATTGGTTTTTCTGCTTCTTGACAGATAGTATGGCTTGTACCACGGTTCCTAGGGCTCATGACCCAGTTCATTTCCGCTCCAATGAGGCCGAAGCTCAGTATGCTCGCTATGAGCTTAAAAAAGTAGACGGGGGTTGCTGTGTGAACTTGGCTAGTCTAACCTTGTTCAACGTGGACGGTGCTTTTGGTGACAGGGGCTAGCTCCCTATGATTACTTACGAGGCTTGTATCAGTCCCGATCTGGTGAGATAGTTCTATTGCAATCTCCAGGTAGTGGGGGATCGCAATGACACAAAGAGGTAGGGAGGTCAGGATCACGAGCTACATCAAAGGGGTAGAGGTTTCATTTGACTCCCAGCAGTTGGCTAATCTTTTGGGCATATCAAATGATGGCCCTTTGGTGTACTATTCTCCTAAGGAGCCCTAGTTCCTGTGCATGGAGATGCGTGCTGAGATTGACAGTCAGCTCATCAGAGATGATCGCTGGGAGATGAAAGCAATCAACCTACGTCCAGTGCCTTGGGTGTACTGCAAAATTACCCAGCACAATCTGATACCCCAGAGTGGACAATATGAGAGGATCTCCCAGTTGACTCAGTATCTCCTCTACTGTATTTGCACCAGGCAGCCTGTCTACCTTCCTTATATCATTATCTGGACGACGATCCGTGCTACGCTGCTTGGTCAGTTGGGTAACCTACCCTACGGACGTCTGATCACCACATTTCTCACCCACTTACGCATTGACTTAGTAGATGAGCAGATTCAGGAGAAGACCTTCTCATCAGATCTTGACTGGGAGGTCATCTGTAAGATGGGTTTGTGGGATGCTCAAGTTAGTGATGATGAGAGGAACGCTCTAGTGTGTCCTCATACTCGAGTAGAGGTAGCAGATATCACGGCGGCAGTAGCAGCAGCAGGAGGAGGGGTCCGAGGGGGTGATGCCGAGGATGATGATCGTATGTTTATGGATGTAGATTCCATACCTCCTCCATCACCTCTACATTCTACTGGAGCTGGTCCATCTTGGGCTTCTTCACACATGGCTGGTCCTTCACACCCACCATCTGATGATATGATGGGACTACTGCTTGAGATCAGAGAGGCTCAGCACGTGATAGACTTGAGAGTGGAAGAGCTTCTAAATGCTCAGCGCACGACAGATAGGAGAGTAGAAGAGCTTCTAGATGCTCAGCGCGCGATTGATTGGAGAGTGGGTGAACTTCTAGATGCTCAGCGTGCGTCTGATCAACGGATCATCGAGTTGACAGCTTGTCCCCAGACGACCTAGACTTAGGTAGCCTGGTTGACTAGAGTGTATGCTGAGGACTACAACAGAGATCGCAAGGCACCTCCTCCTCCATCACCTCTAGCTCTATGATGTATATTTTCTTCTTGTTGTTTTTTTTTTGTACTACAGAGTAACTATCCGATTGTGGACTGTACTTTTCTTTGGATATGTATAAATGTGCTTTTTATTTGATGTATATGAAACATGTTTCTCTTTTTATATATTCATTATTCTCTTTCTTAATTTTGTCTCAAACAACACAGGTGCTTACAGTGTTTTTATTAAAGCTTTTACATTTTATCCTAACACAGTTCACGAACTTTTGTGGAAGTATACTAGTTTAATAGACAGGGCCTGAGAGCTCTGAAATCAAGTTGTCACACCCCAATTTTGCACTATTCATAATGGTGTGATGAACCGCAAATATACCAACGGTTCAACCAGGATCTCAAATAGGCTGTGTCCGTTTACTTAAACCATACACATCCACAATCATAATCAAAGTAAATAAACAATAGTGGAAGTCTTATATATTAAATGAACTGAGACTCTAATGGTGATAAAGTAAATAAATTATCCAATTATCTCCACAAGGACTAAGACATAAATTAAAATAATTAAATCAATTACATTGTCTGTATAATTTAAACCAAATGTAATCGAAAACACAAGAGTTGCACTCGCATGACGAATCATGTGACTCCATCATAACTTCAGCGTCCATCGCCGCCGCATGTCCATACATAAGAGCATTTATACAATCTTCTACTGTGGTACCTGCATCATCAACTAAAAATATTCGACGTCGAAAGGGTAAGCAGACATTACGGCTCAGTGAGCAAACAAAACAATGCAACAAACATATGCATGCATTCAATTCATATCTTTGGTCTGGTTCATAAGTTTGCAATGCGCTATAGAAAGGTTCGGTGGCCGCCTCACCTCAATACACAGGGTAGGGTAGCACCTAGGGTAGCAGTTTCTCTGACCATAGGGGTGGGGTCGCAGGGTAGGGTCGCACCTAGGGTAGTAGTTTCTACGACCCTAGGGTGTAAGGTCGGATGTGGGGTCGGATACCATTCGACCCTACGTGAGACCACACCCTCCCTCAGAATTCCTGAGGGCATGTGGTTAATCCTGTGGTCTCATAGGGCTACATGCGACCACACGTTTTCTGAGTCGATCTTTCATTCTAAAGTCCATTCTTTCATGTTTTGGTCCTCTGGCTTACTTTCATGGTCCATTCTAAGATTGTTCTATGGCTCAAAAGTTCAAGTTATACACTATTCTTCTAGGATCTCTTATTCAGGTAAGGATTTAGGTTCATACCTTTATTCAGAGGTTTCTCTGAACTTCCTCCTCTTCCTTAGCCTTTTCATCAAGTTCCTTCTCTTCTTCTCTTCCTTCTCTTTCTCTTTATCTCAATTTCAATTTGGGTTATAAAGGAGTGAAAGAGGCTAAGGGACGCCCTATTTATAGAATAAAACCCTCCATAATAAGTCACAATGAGTTTAGGAAAGATACCCTTAGAATTAGGAAAGATTCCTAATATTCAGTTTCTATCTGTCATCGTAGGGTCGGACGTAGGGTCGCAGGATCCATCGACCCTACACCTTCTTAGTCATCCGACCCTACGACTTAAAGTCATGGGTTTGACATTTATTGAGGTGGGGTCGACCCTACCTATTTTGGCATGCGACCATACTCTCACATTTACTATTTTTGGGTTAAACTCATACCTGGTCTTGTGATTTCTTCACGCACTTGGTCCACTTGGCTCGACCATGATAGGTAGACCTGGTACAAGGTGGTAAGAGCAGTTAGTTTGATATGGGTCTTACATAGTTCACTCACACTTCTGATTCAGCCAAAATTGGGGTGTGACAATTATTATCTCCCAAAGCCCCATAGTGCAAGAGGAGAGAAAATGAGGACTTTGGTCCCCTTTTATAGGAAATCGGGGAGAGAGAGTGTGACTGGCTCGAGTTCAACCGGTTGAACTCAATCGGATGAATGTTATGCCGGTATGTTCTATTGGCTGGGCTAAAATACACTCAATTGATCCTTTCTTTGGCTCAAATGATTTAGGATGCATGTCCTATTCATCCTAAGCCTACTAGGACACTTTATACTATTGGGAATACGCATTGAAGACTCACTTATGATTCAGATACCACCATCAGGTCCACAGTAGGTACTCCACCAATCGATGTGTTGAGACCTGACACAAGAGGAATCCAGCTTAGTAAAGGGATTCAGGGTGCGGGTCTCACAATCCCCCTAGTTTATAAGAATTTTACCCCAAAATTAAGGCGTACTTGAGCCTTCAAATAAATGTGGATATTTCTCTAGCATTGCTTCTTTACTTTCCCAAGTGGCTTCTTCAATTGCATAACTGCACCATTGAACCTTCACATAAGAAATGGAACTGCTCCACAGCTGCTGCACTTTCTGATCCAAAATTGCCATTGGCTCTAAGGTGTAAGATATATCTTTGTTAATCTATGGAACTTCTACACTCAAGATATGGGATTGATCATGAACGTATTTCTTCAGAAGTGAAATGTAGAATACATCATGGACTTCTGACAGTGCGAGAGGCAAGGCTAGCTGATATGCCACTTTATCTCTCCTCCTCAAGATTTCATATGGACCAATATATTTGGGACTCAGCTTCCCTTTCTTGCTATAGCATCGTATACTATAGTGGGGAGACACTTTGAGGAATACCTTGTCACCAACTTGAAACTCCAAGTCCTTACGCTTCCCATCAGTGTAATTCTTCTCCCTACTTTGAGCTGCCTTGATTCTCTTCTTGATTAGATTCACTTTATCACAAGTGTCTTATATAATATCAGGCCCCAAAATTCTTCGCTCACCTACCTTATTCCAGTACAATGGGGTTCGGCATCGCCTACCATATTGTACCTCATATGGAGCAGCGCCAAGGGTAGACTGGAAACTGTTGTTATAGGAAAACTCTATCAAAGATAAATACTTATCCTAGTTTCCTTTGAAATCTAATGCGCATGCTCAGAGCATATCCTCTAAAATCTATACCATACGCTTATATTCCCCATCAGTATTAGGATATAATGTAGTACTGAACTTTAACTGCGAGCTTATGGCCTTCTACAAACTGTCCCATAGTTTAGATGTGAATCTTGGATCTCTATCTGACATAATGCTCACTGACACACCATGCAATCTCATTATATTGTCAACATATAGCTTGGCCAACTTGCCCTAAGTGTATGTTGGCTTAACAACTACGAAGTGGACTACCTTTCTGTGACAATCCACGATTACCCAAACTGCATCTGCATTGTTTGGTGTCAAGGGTAATCCTATCATAAAATCCATGGTGATATGATACCACTTCCACTCTGGGATCGGTAACGGCTAAAGTAACCCAGCGGGTCTTTGTCTATCTGCCTTCACTTACTGACAAGTAATATACTTGTACTCAAAAGCTGTCACATCAGTTTTATACCTCTCCACCAATAGGACTTCTTCAAATCTTATACATCTTGGTACTGCCAGGATGCACTGAAAAAGGAGAGGAATGAGCTTCAATCATGATGGTCTCCTTAAGTGACAAGGTAGACTTTGGTACACATGCCCTCCCTCTATATCTTATCAACCCCATGTTGTCCACAGAGAAGTCTAGGTCTTTCTTTCCTTTCTCAAGATCATGCTTGAAAGTCTTCAAATGAACATCCTTGTCACTAGCATCTTTGATCTCATCAAGCAGGGTGGGCTAAATAGTCAATGTATGAGCAACACTACTGTCGCCTCAACCCATTTTGACATAGTTGTATCAATCATAGAGGCTTCAATCATCGGAGGAGGTTCAAGAACCAATGTATGGGTCATATTGTGCCCTTCCTTACGTTCTGTTGAGTCATGGGTTTCCCCATCTAATATGACCAATACCTACTAGCTAAGAGCATCGACCACTACATTGGCCTTGCCAGGGTGATACTTAATGATGCAGTCATAATCCTTTAACAACTCTAACCACCTTCATTGTTTCATATTTAGCTCTTTTTGAATGAACAAATGGGTCAGGCTCTTGTGATTTAACATTATGCGGAACGTCTCCCCAAATAGGCAATAGTGCCATATCTTTAAGGTAAAGACAATTGCTACATGATCCAGATCATGGGTGGGTTAATTCTTTTCATCTACCTTTAATTGTCTCAAAGCATACACTACGACATAGTCATCTTGCATGAGTACACAACCAAGTCCATACTTTGAAGCATCTGTATAGAGCACAAATTTGCCACCATTTTTAGATGGAATGGTTAAAACTAGGGCAAAGATAAGTTTCTGTTCAAGAGTGAAAACTTCCCTCACATTTATTTGTCCACTCACACTTCAATCCCTTCTTGGTCAATCTCGTCAGTGGGATTGCTATGTGGGAAAAACCTTTGATGAAGCACCGATAATAGCCGACCAGTCTAAGGAAACTTCTGACTCTGTTACCAAAGTTGGTTTCTTTCATTCCGTGAGTACACTAACCTTTTCAAGGTCCACTGCTAATCCTTCAGCAGTTATAATATGCCCCAAGAATGCTACCTGTCTTAGCCAAAATTCATATTTCTTGAATTTGGTGTACAACTTTTTCTACATAGGCTTTTGCAATGCAGAGCGGAATTGCTCTGCATGGGAGGTATTATCGGGCGAATAGATGAGGATGTCATTGATGAAAATGATGACAAACTTATTTAAAAGTTCATGGAATAACCAGTTCATGAGCTCTATGAATGAGGTTGGAGCATTTGTCAATCCAAAGGACATGACCAAAAACTCAAAGTGGCCATACCTTGTCCTAAATGCTGTCTTTGGCACATCACTCCCTTTAATTCAACTAGTGTTAGCCCGACCATAGGTCTGTCTTTGAAAACACACTTTCCCCTCATAGTTGATTGAATAAATCATTGATTTAGGGCAAGGGATACTGGTTCTTGATTGTTAACTTGTTCAGATCTTGATAATCAATATACAAACAAACGCTGCCATTTTTTTTTCACATAGAGCATTGGCGCTCCCCAAGGTAAAATGCTAGGTCTGATGAAACCCTTATACAAAAGTCCTTGAAGCTGTACCTTGAGTTCCATTAACTCAATAGAGGCCATATGGTATGAAGCCTTAGAAGTTGGAGCTGCTCTTGGGACTAAGTCAATCACAAATTCCATTTCTCGATCTGGTGGTAGACCAAATCGATCTTCAGGGTAGACATCGGGAATTCATTCAGAATCGGTATGTCTTCCAATCTTGGCATCTTAGCTTCAGTATCCAATATCGACACTAGATAACTTTCGCACCCTTGGCATATGAGTTTAGATGCTTGCAGGGACGATGGAAACAACTTGCGACATTTCTTGGTCTTGTCACTAGTGTAAACAAAGCCTCTCCAGTGGTAGGCTAGAATAAAATCTAGCACTTGGAACATAGGACATTGGCCTAGTGTTTTGCCAACCAATCCATAGCCAGAAGTACCTTAAAGTCCTTCATCTCAAGGCAGATAAGGTTGGCTTAAATACTCTACCTTCTATGACCACATCACACAGTCGATAATAATCTTCTAGATCAGACTTGGATCCCATGGGTGTATGTACTATTAGTGCACAAGACATCTTGCGTGATGGCATTCGTAATTTAGGGGTGAATGCTAGGGAAATGAATGAGTGGGTACCTCCAGAATCAAATAATACATGTGCAGGTGTACCAGATATAGAAATAGTACCTACACATATACATATGAATTACTATATGTCATGCAAGATGATGCTTTTCTCCAAATTTAAAATACCTATGACAACCCCAGGTGAGGCCTCTGCATCATCATCTAATCTGGCGTAGACCTTACCTTGTCCCTGTAGTGGTGCTTCTTTCGCTTCTAGGCATACCCTTGTAAAGTGGCTAGACTTCACATAGTGAAAGCCGGTTCCATGCCGTACTAAAGAGGCATTTGAAGCTACAGGCCTTGGCTGAGTAGTCTTGTGTAAAAATGTAGGCTTGCTTTGAGTGGAGGCGAAGTTAATATAAGTGGGACTCACAATGGAGGAGCAGAAGAAGTAGCAATCGATGAGCTGGAGTAATGGGCCCAAAATTGCTTGTTCAGCTGGTTGTCAGTGAAGCTCATAGGACTCTTTTGGCCTTGGTGGTTCTAACGGTACCCATCTTCAACACTTTTTACCGCTTGCACGACATCATTCAGTCAGTTTCATGGACTCTACTATCACCTTGATGTCGCCCCTCAATCCCTGTACAAAGCGCCTCAGCTTAGGCTCTTCATCCCTCATGGATACCGGAGAGATGTAGAAGAGTTTCCCGAACTTTTATTGATATGCTTCAATAGTATTACTCCATTGGGTATGATTGAGGTACTCAACCTCCTTCCGATCTCTGATGTTCTAGGGAAAGAAGTTTTTATAGAATGCTTCCTTGAATACTTGCCATGTGATCTCTCCATGGCGCTGCATCAGTATAGGTTGGATGCCTTTCTACCAATCATAGGGCACCCCTTCCAACTGAAAGGTTGTAGATAGAAACTTTTGTGCCTCTGTGCACATAAGGGTCTCTAGGGTCTTCTCCATAGCTTGTATCCAAATAGCTGGCTGCATCGGATTGGTATCAACCCTAGTGAACTTCAACGGGTGCATCGGCTAAAAGTTGTTCATCACTTTTGGCCCATTTAACTAAGGCTGTAATTGTATACCTACCATGGCAAGGTAAGTGTAAGCTATAGGCATTGGTGCCTGATCATGATGAAAAGGTGGTAGTTGGTGTGCCTACTCGTGCACATGCGGTGCAGGAGGAATTGGAGGTATGCCTCCACCTTGTTCTTGTCCTAGAACTGGTAGAGCTGGAGGCACTCCCCGTAGAGCAGCCAATAACTCATTAAAGACTACAGCTATATTCCTTTGCTGGTCTTCCAGGTTTCATAATAGACTACCCATAATTATCACCATGTCTGCCACCCTTTTGACTAGAGGCAGAGGTGGAAGATTTACTGGTGGCAGAGGAGGTGGTGGTAGTGGCGGTGGTACACATGGTGGTGAATTTGAACCACCCTAGCCCACACTACCCTCATCCTCAGCTGGATGATTTACATTATCATTTCTCCCTCTAGGACTTCTCCTTGGAGGCATTGCTTATCAATTCTTGTAGGTTGATAGGGCAAATCTGTAAATGCCCAACATTATTATCAACTATGAATCCAATTAAACCAAAACAATATCTTAAACACTTCATGTTATGGCAGTTATAAACAATGCATCATAAATTTCCATACTCCAATATACAATTTAAGCTATTTTCTTGAATCGGTACCAGTAACCGGTTGTACGCTCCACTAGTTGGGTGGAACCGATTAGTAATCCCCCCCAATTTATTAGGAAATCGGATGATTAGCCTCAGGTGAACTAACTTCCGATTAGTCATCCGATTTGTATCACCTGTAGACCAATCTAATTCTAGTAGTTCAAGCGGATAAAGTGGCGCATGACCGTTCATCCGATCATTCTGCCATTTAAACAGTTAAATTTTTTTTAAGTTTAAAAATGTACCAGAGGCACGGAATTGGTTTTACATGGCTTTGATTATTCTGAATGACTCTTGTTAAATTTTGGTGCCCAAAAGTCCAATTGGCTTGATTCTGGCCAACTAGTAGCCCGAAGCGGTAGCAGGGCTTAAGTGACTGGTTTGCCAGTATGGCAAAGGTTATAATCCTATAAAAGACTTGTGGGTTCTCATTTGGAGCCCATACCAAGAAAGTTTATGGGAGAACGAGATAACTAGGTTTTTCTTCGATTCTCCAAGGCTCCTTCCCTTGCTCTTAGTTATTTCAGCCATGTTAGGTGTTAAAACTCCATCTATTTTTTATTTCAGGTATGTTCCTTCCTTTATTCTTGTTGTTCTAGTTCCCTCGGAACACCCCTAGGTTTCATTCCATATAATATTGACCTAATAAGTTTAGGGCATTTCCTTCCCCATTTCATTATGGGAAATCTTGTCCCAATGCCCAACCCATCATTCTAACTGAGATTTAACCATTTTCCCAATATTGTAGGCATCATGACTCATCGTAAGGAGAGTACGGTTATTCCAGCCAAAAGGTTTGATATGACACGTTTCCCATCATATGACTATAGCCAAAACTACGCAAAGTTTGGCATAGCCAAGATTAAATTAGGACGGTACGTCATCCAGGAGGAGTTGATCAGGTTCACTACTAGGGTGCACTTTGATGCATTAGGTTGGACCCCAACATTGCACATACAGGGTGACGTAAATCCAAAGTTAGTAAGGCATTTCTTTTGCAAATTGGGCTATACTATCACACCCCAATTCCACACATTTCAGAATGGTGTGATGAACCTCTAATAACCCAACGGTTCAACCAGGATCTCAAATAGGCTATCCCCGCGTTATCTAAACTTACACACATCCGTGATCATAATCAGAGTAAATACACAATAGCGGAAGTCTTATAATAACATGAACTGAGAAACTAAGATGATATCAATAATTTAATAGCAAATTATTCTGGTTTCAACCGAGACATAAATATTTAAATACCAAATACATGTCTTAATAAATCCAATAAAGAAACCTATAAAATATGTAATCAAATACACACGAGTTGCACTCGCAAGAGGAGTCGTGTGTATCCTCTTCAGCTCCAGCTTCCATCCCCGCTACCGTCCCGTACGCAGAAGCATTTATAAAATCTTCAACCGTATACCCTGCATCATCAACTAAAAATATTCGACGTCGAGGGGTGAGCACACATCACGGCTCAGTGAGTAGCCAAAACAATGCAACAATACATATGCATGCAAATCCATTTATATCTTTGGTCCGATTTAAAGTTTGCAGTATGCAATAGAAAGGTTTAGGTAGCCAAAGGTCACATTTATTGACCCCGCCTCTATACACGAGTGTGTGACGTTACCCGAAGATCACGTTTATCGTCAACTCACATGCACCCAATCATGAACATTATATAACAAAGGTTACGTTTATTGCTATATAGTGTCATACCAACACGTAAGCCCCTATTGGCGAGGGCTGCAAACTGGGCTCACAACTAACCAATCCTAATGCCAAAAGTGTATCCAAGGCCTCACCCCAGCATCCCCCCGGAATGTCCATAGAGATAGAGCTAAGGACCCCCGATAGAGTCAGAGACTACAAGGACCGAGACCACCTCCCCTGATACTCTACGACATAATAGTTCTGCTAAAGTAATGGCGATACGACGATGCTGATGCACAAGACTTGAGTTAGAGATAGAGCTAAAGTGCTGAGACCCATCAAAGGTTAACGTTTATTGACGTTCTCATCACACCTCCCCTGATACTCGCTCGCATCAAGTACACCAACCACACACATACAAGCACATGCCTATTCCTATCATCATCATCATCATCATGTTAGAAACAATAAAGTAAATATGCATGAACAAGTAATAGAAATATTGGATGGCATGCTTTATGCACATTACAAATATATTCGCATAGAATCAAGCATAGCATAGGACTCAAGAAATAAAAAACAATTTATTATTAACCAGTTTAGTTTGGAGTTAAGGTTCCTCACCTTAGCTTGCTATAAGATACTTTTCCAAGCTTTAGAATCACCTTTATAATGTTATTATATTGCTAGAAGACCTAACAAAGTCGATAGAATTTAATTAGAATTAATTCTCAATTTAAAAACTATTCTGTCAACTGTGGGTCGGAGGTAGGGTCGATGGATCTATCGACCCTTCCCTCTTTCTGGACTTCCCGAATGCTGAGGGTCGATGGTCAGGAATACCTAGGGTTGGATGGCCTATCGACCCTCGGTGCGACCCTTGGTGCACTCTGGTCCAATTTCCACTTTTAATCCATTCCTCGTGTTTGGGATCCTATGGCTTGCTCCTACATTCCATTCTACATTCATTCCATGGTCTGAAACCATGTATAACCCACCTAGATAGCTTTCATGCACTTTCTGATGGTTTTCCATGGAAACCTAACCATGGGTTGATGGTTTGGGTTTCTCCGAGATTACACTCTCAACATTAACTAACCTAAGGTCTGTAGAAACTCATGGAATTAGTATCCATACCTGAGAAGATTAATCTTTCTCTGCAACTCTTCTCTTTTGGATTAATTTCTCTTCCTTTCCTTTCTTCTTCCTCTTTCCTTCTCCTCTCTTTTTCTCAATTCGATTAGGGTTGTGAAAGGAGTGAATGTGGCTTAGGGACGTCCTCTAAATAGAGTAGAAATATCCTAAAATAAGTCCCTTTGAGATTAGGAATGAATCCCATTCGAAAATATGGAAATTTCAACCGAGGGTCGATGGGAGGGTCGATGATCCCGTCGATCCTAGGGGTATAAGTTGTTCGACCCTCCCTCCAAAACCGAGGGTCTGACTTTCTGTTTTGGGAGGTCCGAACCTGCTTAGCTGGGTATGCGACCCTTCCCCTATTTTAAGAGTTTTTGGGTCGATTTGATACCTGGGATCTCGATCTCCTTCACGCCCTTGGTCCATTTGACTCGACCATGATGGGTGAACCTGGTTCAAGGTGATAAGACCGGGTTAGATTGACACGGGTCTAACAACTCCCCCTAACTTATAAAAATTTCATCCTCGAAATTGTACGTACCTTCTGAATCAAATAAGTGAGGGTATTGCTTCCGCATAGCATTTTTTTCTTCCCATGTAATTTCTTCCATGTCTCTACTTTTCCATGTGACCTTAACATAGTAGATATCTCTGTTGCGTAGACGTTGAACCTTTCGACTAGTGATTTCTGTTGGTGTTACTTCAAACGTCAAATCATCAGTCAATTCCAGCAAATCCACTGTCAAAACATGCGTTGGATCCTTGACATACTTCTTCAATAGGGAAACGTAAAATACGTCATGCACACTTGACATAGATGGTGGTAGTGCTAACTGATAAGCCACTTTTCCATGCATAGCTAGAATTTCATATGGCCCGACGTATCCTGGACTTAGCTTCCCTTTCTGTCCGAACCTCTTCAATCCTCGCATAGGCGATACATTAAAAAATAGTTTATCACCTACGGCGAACTCCAGATCTCTTTGTCGAGTATCCGCATATTGCTTTTGGAGGTTCTGAGCTGTTCTCACTCTTTCCTTGATGATGTCGACCACTCGACAAGTCTCTTCAACAAATTTCGGTCCAACAATACTACGTTCTCCAACTTCATTCCAAAACAAGGGAGTTCGACACTTCCTGCCATACAGTGCTTCATAAGGTGACATCTGTATAGTAGCCTGATAGCTGTTATTATAAGCGAACTCGATCAATGGTAATCTTTCATCCCACGATCCTTTAAAATCAATCACACATGCTCGTAGCATATCTTCTAGAATCTGGATTGTACGCTCTGACTGTCCATCTGTCTGAGGGTGGAATGCAGTACTGAACTTTAACGTTGTACCCATAGCCTTTTGCAATCTTTCCCAAAACTTAGAAGTAAATCGTGGATCTCTATCAGACACAATGCTTTCTGGAATGCCATGTAATCGAACAATGTTATCCACATACAGCTTCGCTAACCTTTCCAGTGTATACTGAGGTCGTATAGGTATAAAGCGAGCTATTTTAGTTAGACGGTCCACAATCACCCAAACTGCGTCAACTACTCGAGGAGTCAATGGTAGTCCCGTGACGAAGTCCATAGTGATACAGTCCCATTTCCATGCTGGTTTCGGTAATGGCTACAACAATCGAACGGGTCTTTGTCGTTCAGCCTTTACTTTCTGACAATTTAGGCATTGATACACGAACTTAGCTACATCTGCTTTCATTCCCCTCCACCAATATAGTTTCTTTAGATCATGATACATTTTTGTACTCCCAGGATGTATCGAATAGATGGTGGTGTGGGCTTCCTTCATCAGTCGGTGTCTAATGTCTACACTTTCTGTTTTAGGTACACATATCCTTCCTTTGTATTTTAGTACCTTCTCATCATCCAAGGTGAACTCAGGGTTGGTCCGACCTTTCTCAATATCTTCTTGTACTGTTCTCAGATAAGGATTTTCTTTGATAGCTGTCTTCACTTCGTCTACTATATCCGGTATAATCTTCAATGTGGTGAACATATTCGAAAACCGATGAATAAACCCTTGGTTGGCTGATTCATCCATTGTATCTATCACATACTACTCGTTGTCGTGATTGAACACCATTCTGTTGGTACACATTGCTACAGTCGTGCTAACTTCTCCTTAAGATTTTATCATTGCTTTTCTGCTCAATGCATCCGCTACCACGTTCACTTTTCCCGGATGATACTGGATATCACAATCATAGTCTTTCAATAGTTCTAGCCATCTCCTTTGTCTCATATTTAACTCCTTCTGATTAAATAAATAAGTAAGACTTTTATGGTCCGACTTAATCTGAAATTTCTCCTCGTATAGGTAATGTCTCCATATCTTGACCGCATGTACTACTACCGCTAGCACCAGATCATGAGTGGGATAATTTTTCTCATGTACCTTTAACTGTCTTGAAGCATAAGCAATCACTTTCTCTCCTTGCATAAGCACACATCCCAATCCCAGTCCTGACACATCAGTGTATAATGTAAATGTCTGTCCTGGCACGGGAATAGTCAAAATCGGGGCGGTTATCAATCTGGTCTTCAATGTCTGGAAGCTCTTCTCACATTTATCCGTCCACACAAACTTTTCACCTTTCTTGGTCAAACTGGTGAGAGGTACAGTAATCCGAGAATAGTCTTCTACAAATCTCCGATAATAACCAGCTAGCCCTAGAAAACTTCTAATTTCTAAAATGCTCTTTGGTGATTCCCACTTCACAATAGCCTCGATCTTGCTAGGGTCTACATTGATTCCTTCAGCAGATACTACATGGCCTAGGAATGTGACTTCACTTAGCCAAAACTCGCACTTTGAAAATTTGGCATATAGCTTCTCTTTCCTTAAACGCTGTAGGGCTGCGTTTAGGTTCTTGATATGGGTTTCCTTGTCCTTGGAGTATACCAATATATCATCAATGAAAACTATAACCGATGTATCCAACATATCGTGGAAAACTCGGTTCATAAGTTCCATGAACATTGCCGGTGCATTAGTTAATCTGAAAGACATCACCAAAAATTCATAGTGTCCGTATCTGGTCCTGAAAGCTATCTTCGGAATATCACCTTCTTTAATCTTCAACTGATGATTGCCCGATCGAAGATCAATCTTAGAAAATACTTTTGCCCCTTGTAACTGATCTTATTGATTCTTGATTGTCAGTTTATTCAACTCCCGATAGTCGATACATAATCGAACGCTACCATCCTTCTTCTTTACGAACAACACCGATGCCCCCCATGGAGATATACTGGGTCGAATATAACCCTTGTCCAGCAGTTCTTGTAGTTGCACTTTTAATTCCTTCAGTTCCGTAGGAGCCATTCTATAAGGTGCTTTTGATACGGGTGCGGCTCCAGGTATCAGGTTTATTACAAACTCCGTGGCCCGGTCGGGTGGTAATCCGGGTAGTTCCTTCGAAAATACGTCAGGGTAATCCCGCACGACGTCAATGTCTTCCATTCGTGGGGCTTCCTTGGTTAGGTCGACCACTGACACTAGATACCCGATTGCTCCCTTGTCAAGGCACTTCTTAGCCTTTAATGCTGAAAGTATGAGCTTGCGTCTCCAGGGGAGTTTGGTTCCCGAGAAACTGAATTCTGCCCCTTCTTTGTCTTTGAATGTTAGCTTCTTTTCGGCGCATAACAAATTTGCAGAATGCCGAGCTAACCAGTCCATTCCCAAGATGACATCAAAGTCTGCCATCTCAAGTTGTATCAAGGTTGCATCTAAGGTCTGCTCTCCAATGAACATGGTCCATAACCCTTCTCTAGTTCCACTTCTAACCCCATCGGTGACCATACAAGTAATTTTTAGTCTAATATTTTGATGGGTAATTTTGTCTTCTTTCCAAATGACACAGATATAAATGAATGAGTAGCTCCGGAATCGAAGAGTACTCTGGCGGGTACGCCATTTATAGGTACGATACCTGTGATTTATCTTTACTTAGTCTACAAGCTCATTCGATGTAATTATAATGCTAAAAGTTTCAGTCATACCTGTGACCACATCGGGTGATGCGGCAGCATCCTCTGATGTAACGGCATATACCCGTCCTTGATGTAACTGCTTCTTGGGCTTTGGGCACTCCCTTGCCATATGCCCAGGTTGGTTGCAGTTAAAACACTTCAGGACTTAAGAATTTGGCTTTGACTGAGGTTGCACTGCTGAAGTGGTCTTGGGTGCAGTAGTAAAGTTCTGAGGACGGAAAGGCTTATACGTCCTGTTATTGCCTCCGTTGTAGGAGTTTCCGGCTGGTCTCTTGATGCCTCTGTTCTGAGTAAGGTAACTCTCCTTCTGGCTCGATTCAATCACTCGAGCAATCTAGACAGCTTCGTTGTAAATTTTCTTCTCTAAGCCCAGAACATTTTCTCTGATGCTTCCTCTTAGTCCCGCGACGAACCTACGGGTTTTGGTGTCTTCTTCTTGCATGCTAGCCGGTGCAAAGAAAAACAGCTCTTCGTAGCGCTGTTGATATGAGTCTACAGTCATCTGTCCCTGGTACAAGCACAGGAACTCCTTCTCCATCGAATCTCTGAAGCTTCGTGGAAAATATTTCTCGAAGAATGCTTCTTTATATATAGCCCAAGTCAGTAGGGCGTGCTTGGTCAGTAAATATGTCTTTGTGGATTTCCACTAATGGTGTGCGTCGCCCTTGAGCCTGAAGGTGGCACATAGTACTTTCTCTTCCTCTGTAATAGTCATCATGAGGAAGTTTATCTCCATCTCGTCTATCCAGTGTGCTGGCTACAATGGATCAGACGGCTTGCCGTTGAATTCTCTGGGTTTCATCTTCAAAAATCTCTCTACTAGTCGGGAGTGGTCCAACTGGTTTTGGGGGTTTGCCCCAAACATATAGGGTGGATAGTGGTAATTCCCTTGAGCTGCTTCCGGTACCTGCACTGGAATCTGTACAGCCGGTTGTTGAGGTGTCTGATGAGCTGGGTGGTTACCCACCGGGGCTGCACTAGCTTGTCCAGTGTGCATGGGTGCGGCTTGAGTGGCTTGAAACATAATTCCCATGGCGACCTACATATGAGCCTGTGTGTGTTGCATCTGCTGCAGCTGCTGTGCCAGTTCATCACCACTGTTGTTAGCTCTGGTGGTGGAGGTGGCAAATTTGAAGGGTTTGCCGGTTCTGGATTTTCCGGTGCGTAGTTATTCTCTTGACTAGTCTCCTCCACTGGTGGTGGTGGTGGGACTGCATTTTGGGTCTGCAGGGTCACTCTACGTCCGGACATAATTCCTTTCGCTAATTGGTGATGCCTGGAAATCATCAAAATAGGTGAGAAGTCATTTATATTTCTTGTAGGCACGCTAACCAATAATCAATTCCAATTCTAGCTCATTTTATAAAAAAAAATGCTGTCTTTTCTATGCAGGGTCGATGGTGAGGGTCGCTGGTATGTCCGACCCTTAGTTTCCGACCCTGGAATGACCTGTTCTTCCCGAGAGCTGAGGGTCGATGCGAAGGTCGATGGGTGTCCGACCGTCAGTTCTGACCCTTGATTTTTTTTCAGATTCTCGAGAGCCGAGGGTCAATGGGAGGGTCGATTCGAGGGTCGATGGTTCCAGTCGAATTGTCTGACCCTCGGACCAAAAAATCAAATTTTAAGATCCAATTCTGGGTCATTTCTTATTATTTCCCTCCCGTTTCGACTCGTCTCTCCTCTCTGAGTTGCTACAGTGCTACTCTACCATTTTTGATCGGTTTGACTCCGGGTTTCGACGTCCACGTCATTACTACAGGTATGTCTTCTCATTTTTACCTATTTTTAGGTTTCCATTTCTAGGTTTTTTGCACCTTTAAATTGTATTTTTCCAAATTAAACTTTTTCCAACCGTAAAATTTGATTTTTATTGGGGGCTTTTGTTATTGGTGTCTCGAGGAACGAAAGCCCTCAAAATTTTTTGAGTTTCATCGGTTGGTTATCGAGAAACTTGAAATTTTCTCTTTTTGCCCTAATTTGTCGACATTTTTTATTTTTCTTGAATTTCTTCAAATTGGACATCGTCAGTTAAAATTTCCTACTGCATGTGGGTTGTAGGATATGTTTAAACCTACGTAAGTCCATATGCCCACTTGTATGGTGAGGAATGGGCCTTATGGTCAACTTACGTCGTTATTAAATCAAGTTTCGGATTTTTATCCTATTAACTCCTTGTTTTCCTTCTCTTTCTTATTTTGCAGATACCATGGCTCGTACTAAGGTAACCCGAGTTCGTGATCCCCTTCGCTTCCGTTCCAATGAAGCTGAGGCATGGTATGCTGACTATGCCCGTAAGAAGGTTGAGGGTGGTCGTATGGTGAACTTGGCTGAGTTAGCCATGTTCAACGTAGAGGGAGCCTTTGGTGACATGGGGTGGCTTCCTGTCATCACCTACGATGCGTTCACCTGCCCAGATTTGGTGCATCAGTTCTATTGTAATCTCCAAGTGGTGGGGAATTACAATGACATTGAGCATGGTCAGGAGTTGTGCATCACCAGCTACGTCAAAGGGGTAGATATCTCCTTCGACTATCGATAGCTGGCCGACTTGTTGGGCATTCCTTATGATGGCCCCATGGTATACTGTGCGCCTGGAGAGCCACAGTTTGTTGAGATGGGGATGAGGGCAGAGATCGATAACCAGTTGCTTCGTCCTGATCGTTGGTAGATGAGAGCTTGTTATCTACGTCCAGCTCCACGGGTCTTCTGTAAGATTATCCAGCATAATCTGATTCCGCAGAGTGGGCACTATGAGAGGGTTTCTCAGCTGACCCAGTTCTTGATATATAGTATATGCACTCGACAGCCCGTCTTCCTTCCATACATCATCATGCGGACCATGATTAGTGCTACATTGTCCGGTCATAGGGGTAATCTACCCTATGGATGTATGATCACTGTCCTGCTTACTCGCATGGGGGTGGACTTAGTGGATGAGAATATTCAGGAGAAGACCTTCTCGTCGCCTCTAGATTGGGAGGCTATCTGCAAGATGGGGCAGCGAGATGCTGAGGTTAGTGATGAGGAGAGGAACGCGATGGTGCGCCCTCATACTCGTATCGAGATAGCTGATGCTGAGGCTGCTACTGCCGCCGCTAGAGCTCATGTGGATCCCATCGATGATGATGACCATATGTATATGGATGTCGATGCAATACCCCCGCCTTCACCCACACATGCTGCTGGAGTTGGTACTTGTTCTGTGGCTGGTCCCGCACCTGGGACTGACCCTTCTCATGTGGCTGGCCCTTCGCATCCACCTTCTGATATGATGGAGATATTGCGTGAGATCGGGGAGGCTCAGCGCAGATCTGATCTGAGGATGGATGAGTTGTTGGCTTCCCAGCACACGTCCGATGTGCGGATGAGAGAACTCCAAGAGGTTCATCGTGCGACTGATAGGAGGGTAGCCGATCTCACAGTTAGTCTACAGATGACCCAGACTCAGATAGCCTGGTTGACTAGAGTCTATGCTGAGGACAATGACAGAGACCGTGAGGCCCCGCCTCCTCCTTCGCCTCCAGCTTCTTGATCGTACTTTATTTTCTTGTACTACAGAGTAACTGTTCGGGTTGTGGACTGTACTCTGCTTTAGTTATGTATATATGTTTGATTTCTCTCACTCACTGTATGTAACTTGTTTTCCCTTTAATATATGCATTATTCTCTTTTTAAATTTGGTCTCAATCATCACTTGTGCTTACAGTGTGTTTGTATTATAGTTTTTAATTTATCCTATCTCAGTTTACTATTGTCTTGAATGTATGCTAGTTCAGCGGACAAGACCTGAGATGCTCTGATACCAAGTAGTCACACCCCAATTCCACACATTTCAGAACGGTGTGATAAACCGCTAATAAACCAACGGTTCAACCAGGATCTCAAATAGGCTATCCCCGCGCTATCTAAACTTACACACATTCGTGATCATAATCAGAGTAAATACACAATAGCGGAAGTCTTATAATAACATGAACTGAGAAATTAAGATGATATCAATAATTTAATAGCAAATTATTCTGGTTTCAACCGAGACATAAATATTTAAATACCAAATAAATGTATTAATAAATCCAATAAAGAAACCTATAAAATATTTAATCAAATACACACGAGTTGCACTCGCAAGAGGAGTCGTGTGTATCCTCTTCAGCTCCAGCTTCCATCGCCGCTACCGTCCCGTACGCAGAAGCATTTATAAAATCTTCAACCGTATAACCTGCATCATCAACTAAAAATATTCGACGTCGAGGGGTGAGCACACATCACGGCTCAGTGAGTAGCCAAAACAATGCAACAATACATATGCATGCAAACCTATTTATATCTTTGGTCCGGTTTAAAGTTTGCAGTATGCAAGAGAAAGGTTTAGGTAGCCAAAGGTCTCGTTTATTGACCCCACCTCTATACACGAGTGTGTGACGTTACCCGAAGATCACGTTTATCGTCAACTCACATGTACCCAATCATGAACATTATATAACAAAGGTTACGTTTATTTCTATATAGTGTCATACCAACACGTAAGCCCCTGTTGGCGAGGGCTGCAAACTAGGCTCGCAACTAACCAATCCTAATGCCAAAAGTGTATCCAAGGCCTCACCCCAGCATCCCTCAGAATGTCCATAGAGATAGAGCTAAGGCCCCCCGGTAGAGTCAGAGACTACAAGGACCGAGACTACCTCCCTTGATACTCTACGACATAATAGTTCTGCTAAAGTAATGGCGGTACGACGATGCTGATGTACAAGACTTGAGTTAGAGATAGAGCTAAAGTGCTGAGTCCCACCAAAGGTTAACGTTTATTAACGTTCTCATTACACCTCCCCTGATACTCGCTCGCATCAAGTACACCAACCACACACATACAAGCACATGCCTATTCCTATCATCATCATCATCATCATGTTATAAACAATAAAGTAAATATGCATGAACAATTAATAGAAATATTGGATGGCATGCTGTATGCACATTACAAACATATTCGCATAGAATCAAGCATAGCATAGGACTCAAGAAATAGAAAACAGTTTATTATTAACCAGTTTAGTTTGGAGTTAAGGTTCCTCACCTTAGCTTGCTATAAGATACTTTTCCAAGCTTTAGAATCATCTTTATAATGTTATTATATTGCTAGAAGACCTAACAAAGTCGATAAAATTTAATTAGAATTAATTCTCAATTTAAAAACTATTCTGTCAACTGAGGGTCGGAGGTAGGGTCGATGGATCTATCGACCCTTCCCTCTTTCTGGACTTCCCAAATTCTGATGGTCAATGGTCAGGAATACCTAGGGTCGGATGGCCTATCGACCCTGGGTGCGACCCTTGGTGCACTCTGGTCCAATTTCCACTTTTAATCCATCCTCGTGTTTGGGATCCTATGGCTTGCTCCTACATTCCATTCTACATTCATTCCATGGTTTGAAACCATGTATAACCCACCTAGATAGCTTTCATGCACTTTCCGATGGTTTTCCATGGAAACCTAACCATGGGTTGATGGTTTGGGTTTCTCCGAGATCACACTCTCAACATTAACTAACCTAAGGTCTGTAGAAACTCATGGAATTAGTATCCATACCTGAGAAGATTAATCTTTCTCTGTAACTCTTCTCTTTGGCTTAATTTCTCTTCCTTTCCTTTCTTCTTCCTCTTTCCTTCTCCTCTCTTTTTCTCAATTCGATTAGGGTTGTGAAAGGAGTGAAAGTGGCTTAGGGACGTCCTCTAAATAGAGTAGAAATATCCTAAAATAAGTCCCTTTGAGATTAGGAAAGAATCCCATTCAAAAATATGGAAATTTCCAAATTTCTATTTTCTGCTGTAACCGAGGGTCGATGATCCCGTCGACCCTAGGGGTATAAGTTGTCCGACCCTCCCTCCAAAACCAAGGGTCTGACTTTCTGTTTTGGGAGGTCCGACCCTGCTTAGCTGGGTATGCGACCCTTCCCCTATTTTAAGTGTTTTTGGGTCGATTTGATACCTGGGATCTCGATCTCCTTCACGGCCTTGGTCCATTTGACTCGACCATGATGGGTGAATCTGGTTCAAGGTGATAAGACCGGGTTAGATTGACACGGGTCTTACATATACTGTGGACAAGACAGGTGTTCTATGGCTAACTAGCATGGTGAAACGTATATGTATGACTATGAGCATTGCCAATTTCGATAAAATTGTCACACCCCCATTCTGATCCAACCAGAATGGTGTGAGTGAACCGTCATTGAACCAACGGTTCATACCAGGATCTCAAATAGGCCGTGTCCGTTCTTACAAACCAGTACACATAACCACTATCAGAATATAAATAATACAGCGGAAGTCTTTAAAAATGAACTGAGAATCTATTGATAAATTTAAATAAAATATCTAATTATTCAAATTTAAACATATAATATAATATCCTTACATCCATTTAGTCCAACTGAAAATAACTGAAATAAATAAATAAAACCAATCAAAGGTACACGCAGAAAGGGCACTCGCATGAAGCGTCATGCTCGTCCTCTCCTGCCTGAATGTCCAACGTCGCAACACCACCATACACCAGAGCATTCATAGAGTCGTCAACAGTGTAACCTGCATCAACATCTAAAAGCAATGTACGTACAAAGGGTGAGCTCACAACTTAGCTCAGTAAGACAATCAGACAGTTTCACAATATTATGCGTGAGTAACAATCATTTTATGCTGTGGTCTAGTTTATGTTTTCAATGTGCTATAGAAAGGTTTGGTGGCCCCCGCACCTCTATACACGAGTGTGTGGCACCGCATGGAATCACACCACCACCGGCCCACATGCACCCATCATGGAATAGAGATAGAGCTAAGATATCCCCGTACCTCCCCTGATGCTCTACCCATACCAGTACCTAAACCGCTACTGGTCAGGGCTCGCAAACTGGGCTCGCAACTAACCAATCCTATATGTCATCAATGTACGCTCTATCCTAGCACAGCCATCTATAGCATAGAAATAGAGCTAAGGCATTCCCACACCTCCCCTGATGCCCTATCCGCAACTAACCCAATAGGATAGATACATAACGCCGGTAGACCCTATCCCAACATAACTCCCTATGGCATAGAAATAGAGCTAAAGCATCGTGGACAAGCCAGCGTCGACCTCAGAGACCACAATGCCACATAACCATGGCCAGGCCAGCATCAACATCGGAGACCACCGTACCACGACCTTTCCCTGATGCCCCACCCGTACCAAGCATGTTAAGACAGAATACTACAAAAAGTGCTAGTGTGAGGAGCGATCCCAGGCCCATGCCCCACTCCACACACTAACGAAAACAATCACATGCTTAACAATCACATCCTAACAATGTATGAACAGTAATAATAACTGAAATTAAAAGATGACATGTGAATATGCACAAACATCACATCATATATAATAAGGTGATTAACATCGACTTACTGTCCATTAATTATTAGGTTTAGGTCAGATTCCCTTACATGAAGCTCGTTTGTTAGCTTGCTCCACGTCGCAAGATCCAAACGGAAAGTCACAAAGTCCTACAATATTATTAAGGTTTCATTAGAATAGTTTCCTTAAGGTTTCACGTTGGTCGGAAACCAACAAAGTTACAAAATACCCTCACAGAGCTGACCGGTGGCATGTACCGGTCGCAGCTCTGTGGGGAAAATTGGCGACCGGTATGGTCAGCCGGTCACCATAGACCAGCCTCCCGAAGGATACCGGTGGCAGCATACCGGCCGCATTGTGTGCAACCGGTATAGTCGACCGGTATGTCTCCGAAAGACCATACATGGGTTTTTTGACTGCCGTCGATCATCCTCCATGGATTTCCAAGGTTTCTCCTATCCATTCTAAGTCTAATCTTTGAGTTAGGGTTATCCCCAACTCATTCAAGTCTTATTTCGATGAATATCATCTCAGAACTCGAATCTAGGGTTTGACGGCAACTTAGGGTTTATTGGTCAATTTAGGGTTTTAGATCAATACCTACTTTGCATGGTTTTGATCCACCCACACAACTAACCTAAAATCACAGAGTAAGAAGAATGATTAAAACACTTACTATTGACGGGCGTAATGTGACCGTCGTCGAACGGTAATGGCGGCACCTTCTTCTTCTTCCTAGCTCCTTCTCCTTTCCAACCTCCTTCTCTTCTCTAGAGTTTGTGAGAAATAATGGAAAGGATTTTTGGAGGTTTAAGGGTGTATTTATAGGCTAGAATTAGGGTTTAGTAACCCTATTAGGATTAGGAAAGTCTTAGGATTCGAAATCAAGAAAGTGGGACCCTCAGAAGTCAATTTCTGGATCTCCGCACTCAGCTGCGCAGAGCTGACCGGTCGACCGGTACCAAGAACTGTACCATCGACCGGTCAACTTAAAATCATGTTGATTTGATCGTCTTTGGTCCGATTTCGTACCTGTTTGTCATCCGCTCGTCCTGTCTGGCCCAGTAATGATCGAA
>CM053265.1:47063459-47128955 GCA_028583415.1 Protea cynaroides
TTCCTAGGTAGTTTGGTTCCAAAGGAAGCTAAACATTTTTCCTTTATCATCCTTAAAAACAAGTTTCCTTTCGCCATAATAAGTTCATTGAATAATGGCCTAGCCAATCCATTCCCAAGATGACATCAAAGTCACGTCATCTCTCGAGTTGAACCAGATTTGCTTCTAGATTTTGCCCCTCAATACTAACCGAACACGACCCATAGCATTCATTCAACGCCACTTCTACTCCCGCGGAGAGTGAACTATCAAGCTTGGAGTTAAGAGCTTATGGGTAGTCGCAATCGCTTCCGAAAGACAAAGAATCAAAGGGAGTTTGTAGGCCCGGAGTCAAAGAGTACTCCGGCGGGTACACTAGCTATATCTACGGTTCTGGAATTTGATTTTTTTTTAGTCTACATGCTCATACATAGTAATGCAGTAACCAAAATAACAAGAGTCGATTCATACCGGTTACCACATTATTTGATGCGGCTGCCTCCTCGGTGTTGGCTCAAATACCTTCCCTTACTTGTGGGCGGTTGCTTCCTAGGTAGAGTACAGGTCTTTGCATAATGGCCCGCTTGTTACGGTTGAAACATTTGATATTAGGTATTGACCAGCTACCCGTGATGGTGGTGGTGTAATAGTATTCCTTGCCTGGCACCATAGCGGATCGAGTCCTAGGGACGGAATGGTCTAGTGTTCGTCCACTCGAAGTCTCGGTAGTAGGCCTCTTAAGTCCATGTTTTGAGCAAAGAAGTTGTTTCTTTGGCCTTGATTCAACCACCTTAGCAATCTGCACAGCTCGTTATACACCTTCTTCTCCGAACCTAAGATGTGCTCCCTAATACTTCCTCGCAATCCCATAGTGAACCTAAGGATTTTGGTTTTCTCCTCTTACATGCTTCTTTGGAGCGAAGAAAAATAGCTCTTCGTACCTCTCTTTGGTACGCATCAACAGTCAACTAGTATTGTTGTAGGTTAAGGAATTCCTTTTCCACCTGATCTCAAAAACTCTTAGGGAACCACTTATCAAAGAAGGCTCCCTTCAATATTTCTCAGGTGATTTGGGTGTGCTTCGTCTCCATGTATGGTAGGGTAGAATTCCACTAGGCATTAGCATCTTCCTTGAGCATGTTATAGCAAATAACACCTTCTCATCCTCCGTAAAAGTCATCAGACCGAAGTTCTTCTCCATTTCGGTAACCCATTGTGCGGCGCGATGGTTTTCCTAGTTTCCCTATGAAGGTAGGGGTTTCAATTTCAAAACCTATGCATCACTCGGCTTAGATCATTCTTCCCCTGTGCATTTGTTCCATACCATGGTGATGGGTACGGATAGATCCTTTGATAGGAAGACAACGTTAGAAATTGTTGTGGTAGTTATGGGTTCTGTTCTTGGCTCATCGGCCCAGTGCTACCATCCACCGGGCAATGTGATATTATTCCCGGACTCGGGCTACCATCCGTAGGGATATATCCCGTGGCCTGAACATCTTCAGCATCTTATTTAAGAACACCTTCTGCTGAGCTTCCATCGGATAGACCAGATTAGTTACAATAGTGTCGGAGTTAGAGTGAGGGCCCAACAGATTTGTTGGTGCTCTATTTATTGTTGTCTTTTCCATTGGTATCCTGTCCCCATCATCCCTCATTGGGGTTCCACCTTCCGGTTCAGGTTTTGCTCATCAACGGTTCCCTGTTTCCACGGTGCCTTGACTTAGTGCACCCTTGAATGGGGGACGCTTCGTAAACCTCTACGACCGTTTTTCCTACCATCTCGGATTACTCTTTCCCCGGTTGGATCCGAGAAGAAGACATAACACATGAGGTACATTGGAATAGTCACATTTGTCATAATAGTGTTAGTCTTTAATAGTGCGAAGCAAAATTGTAATGGGAACTTTAAATCCAAATTTTAATTTTTTGCAAACTTTTTGGCTTAGAATACATGTCCAGTCCCAACATTCTGGTCACGACACTCGTATATTATAGTGCAGCCGGTATATCCAGGTAGACAAACCTCTCGGACATCTCGAGAGGTACCGATTCGATGTACCGGTCACACCTCCGTGTGGTATGGTGTGACCGGTATGTTTGACTGATCAAGCACCTCAGCGTGGCCAAGAGGTACTGGTCGCAGGTACCAAGGGTACCGTCGACCGGTATAGGGACAAATCGTCGGCCGGTATGCCCTTTAAGCTTTAAAATTGTGAAAAGTGAGTCTTTTCTCACTTTCTTCTTTCCATTCCGTCCCGTGGTGATTCCTCTCGACTTGGTGATAGTCACCGGTGACTTTAGGAGAGATTCTCTTCCGATCAAGACCTTGAACATCATCTCCAAGTAAGGTTCTTCTTTCCCTCACTCCATTTTACATCGTTTCTTCATGGTTTCTTGCCCAAATACTAGGATTTTCTTGGTTTAGAGGGATTTTAACTCGTAAAAACTCTTTCCTTCAACTTAGAAATAGTTTTTGGACCTCTATGAACAAAAGCCCTCAACTTATTTGAGGTTCCACCATATGGTTTTCAAAATAAAAATTTTGGGATTTTTGACTTAGGTTTTGGTCCAAATCAATTTTTCTTGTAATTGTTGAATTTCTTGCTTGTTTGATGATTGTTTGGTTTCCATATTGTGTTAAATTGTTACGTAAGTCCTCCTCCTCCAGATTATGGGTGAGTTCAAGGCTTTTGCTTTAAATACTATCGCCATGCTTGCGAAATTTTGAAAATTTTAACAAAATCTCATTGTTTTGTTTTGTTTTGTAGTTCACAATGTCTTAGCGTCGAGCTGCTGGTAAGCATGCATATGCTCCGGACATGAACCTTCCACACCTGCTGGTTCAACAGTTTTATGAGGGGTGGTTTCATTCGTCGGCGACGTAGGCCCGTTTTCCATTGTTCGAAGAGAAGAACATAGAATCTAGGCACTCGCGTAAACCCGAGAACTACAACTGCGATTTGATGCTCGAAGCAGCCTTTGGTGTACTTGGGTGGTTACCGGTTATCACCTATACACATGACTACCCTACCCAACTTGGTCAAGCACTTCTATGCTAACTTTGGAGGTTGAGGGGGATGTTAATGACTTCAACCATCTTGTAAGGACGTCCGCCTCACTAGCTTTGTCAAAGGTGTCCCCATATCCTTTGACACTCACCAACTCGCTGATCTCTTGGGGATTCCTAACGATGGTGATTTGGTTTATCCGGGCCCCCAAAATGAAGGGCTTTCTTCCGATGATCTGCTCCAGGAGGTTTTAGAGTAGATCCTTAACTCGGGGTGCCAATGAAAGCTGCTAGTTTGAGACCTGTTCCTCGAATATATTGCCACATTATCCAGCATGACATTGTTCCTCAGAGCGGCCACTACAGTGAGTTATCTCAGCTCACCCAGTACCTGACTTATTGTGTCTGCACTAGGGTGCGGGTCTATCTTTCTTATATTATCATCAGGACTATGCGCCAGGCTACCATGACCGACTAGATAAGCAACCTTCCTTATGGTCGGCTTATCACTACACTCTTGTAGCGCTTACGAGTGGACATGAGGGATGAGATTGCTGTTGAGGACACCATGACAACAGACATTGACTGGGATGCCATTGTCTGGATAAATATGGATAACATGCCGATTAGTGATGAGGAGCTAGATGCTCATCCTTTTCCACTTAGGAGGTTAGCAACAGCGGCAGCAATAGCAATAGCAGCCAATGTGGCTCATGCAGAAGAGGTAGGGGATGATGATGATCAGATGGAGGACATTCCTACACCGACACAGCAGCCCATACCTACAGCGGGACCATCCCAGCCTCCTCCCAATACCGTGATGGGTATGTTTATGGAGATTCAGGATGCCCAGCGTGAGATGAACTGTGACCTAGGGTGCCTCTCTCGCAGCCTCAGAGTCACGCAGAGCAAGTACACTAGCTCCGGTCACATATGAGCATGACTACTGACATTGCTGACCCTATTCCTCTTATGCCTCCAACCCCATGATAGATCACTTTATTTTTCTCTCCTCTCGGTATGGTTTTTATTATAACAAGGTAACTCGTCTGGCTTGTGGACTATACCCTGTGGTACAATTAACTTCTAGCTCTTTGGATGTTCTATATTCTACTCATGATACAGTTTCCTTTTCAATTTGGTGGAAGTTTATGATTTTTTCTCACCTATCATTATGGTTCCTATCTAGAGCATGACTGTTTATTAATTTCACCCTTATTATAGTATATTATGCTCTTTCGTATTTAGTCTCAGGCATCAAACACGTGTATAAGGTGTGTTTTTATTAAATCATTTAATTATTCCTATCTCAATTGATCGACTCAGTTAAGTGCAAATATGGTTCAGTTGGACGAGCCTAAGAGCTCGATATCAAGTTGTCACACCCCAATCCCGGCTGAACCGGATGTGAGTGAACCATCATTGAACCAATGGTTCACACTAGGATCTCAATAAGACCGTGTCTACTCATACAAACCATTGCACATAACCATAATTGGAATATAATTAAATACATCGGAGTCTTAAATTAAATGAACCCGAGTACTTCTATTGATAAATAAATTATCTAATTATTCAAAAAAAAAAAACATAAATAATTATCCTTACATCCCAATTATAAATCCAACTAAAAATCAATGAAATAAACAAATCAAATATCTTAGAGGTACACACAAAAAGGGCACTCGCATGAAGCATCATGCTCGTCCTCTACTGCTTGCACTTCTAAGGTACCAGCACCTCCATATATTGGTGCATCCATGTAGTCCTCCACACTGTAACCTGCATCAACATCTAAAAATAGTGTGTACACATGGGTGAGCTCATAACTTAGCTCAGTAGGAAAATCAGACAATGCAACACACATCATGCATGAGTAACATTCACATTATGGTCTAATTTTAAGTTTGCAATGTGCTATAGACAGGATTGGCGGCCACCACACCTGTATACATGAGTGTATCAATCCATCCAATGGATCAAACACCACTATGTTTCCACATGCACCCACCATGGAATGGAGATAAAGCTAAAGTGTTCGGATCGAACACCGCCGTAATGCCTTACGGCTGCGCGCTATCCATACCAACACGTAAGCCCCTATTGGTGAGGGCTTGCAAATTGGGCTCACAACAAACCAATCCTATTTGTCATCACAGTAAGCCCTATCCTAGCACAGCTCCCTACGGCATAGAGATAGGGCTAGAGTCTAGTGGCCAGGCCAGAGACCATAGTGCCACTTCCTCCCCCTGATACCTTACTTGCACCAAGCATGCTAAGACAGAACCGATACCGAAAGGTGCTTGTGTGAGGAATGATCCCAGACCACAGGCCCTTCCCCCTCCACACACCAACGAAAATAATCACATGCCAAAGAGTCACATCCTAGCATAGCGAGTATGCGTGAACAATATAATAACTGAAAATAAAGTTGACATGCGAGTATGCACATACAACATTCCACAAAATCATAATTATTAACATCGTTTTTAATTGTTATTAAGTTCCCGGGTGTAGGTTCGATTCCCTTTACTGACGCTTGATTACTAGCTTGCTCTACATCTTAGAATTCAAACTCGCTATTCCAAGGTCCTACACAATGTTAGGGTTGAATTAGAATTACTTTCTTAGGGTTTACGTTGGTCGAAAAAACCACGTGGTATTGAAAACACCCTCACAAAGGCATGTCGATCGCAAGTACCGGTCGAGGCACTCTGGGGAAAGGTGCGACCGGGTATGGTCAACCGGTCTCGCATAACCGGGTCTGAGAGATACTGGGTCATAGTACCGGTTGCATTTGGTTCAACCAGTATGGTTGACCGGTATGCCTCCGAAAGACCATTAACTCGGTGTTCGCCTTCTTCGGTCACCACCTACTAGTTCTATGGTTTCTCCTATGCATTCTAGGGCTGAGAAACGAAGTTAGAGTTGTTTCATGTTCCATTCATGTCTTAGTTTCGATGATCCTTAGCCTAGAATGCGAATATAGGGTTCATCGACTGTATTTGGGTTTGACGGTAAATTCAAGGGTTTTAGATCAATACCTCACCTTGCATGGTATTGATCAATTCATGATTAATCATCTATAATGCTTAACCTAGAGGACGGTTCAAGCACTTACCGTTGGTTTGCAATTATGGTATTTTTTATCCAATGGCAAACGGCAGCTCCTCTCCCTCCTTCCTTATCTCTTTCTCCTTCTTCGATCTCTTTCTCCTCTCTAGGGTTTGTGAGGATTAATGAAAGAGTTTTAAGGAGGTTTAAGGGCCCTTAAATAAACTAGGATAGATTTTAGGTAGTTTCCTTACGTTAGGAAAGTTCTCAGGCTTGAGATTTAGAAAGTGGGACCCGTAGAGATCTATTTCTGGATCTAACCAGTCTGCCTGGGCAGACATACCGGTCAACCGGTACCATCAACCGGTACCATAAACTGGTATGAAAAATATCATACTTTTAGGTCCGTTTTCATACCTGGTTGTCATCCGCTCATCCCGTCTGCCCTGGTGATGATTGGAAGACCTGTTACGACATTAATTAATGGTTTAGATCGGGTTCATGGAGTGCGGGTCTTACAAATAAAGAGTAAAGTGGGAAGAAGAAAAGAAAGGAGTAGAGCTTGAGCTCAAGGAACTCACACCCTAGCCATCTCTTTGGAGGTAAGTGCTCTTGAACTTTCTCCGTTTCCTTTGTATAGTAGCTAGCAACTATGGTGGTTGAGCACCATTAATGGTGACCACCATTAGTGATTCTAAAAGACCTAGGTTGGTTTCTCCCCCACTCATTAAGGAGTTAATAAGGTAGAGTTACCTTCCTTCCTCTCTTCCTTGCGGAAATGAATTCAAGATAGCTTGGTGGTTGGAGCTCCATTAATGGATATCTTATTATGACCTAGAAAACCTAGGGTTTGTTCACTAACTCCACTAAGGGAGCTATTGGAGCCATAAATGGCTCCCATTGTGAATATTAATGGTTGGAATGAGTTCCCCACCAAAGAAAATCGTAATAGTGAAAATAGTAAAGTGGGGAGCAAGTTCCCAAACTTGAGAATCCTACTCCGTCCATGACTTAGCTTCGGTTCCGTATCAAAGCCACATACGGCGGGATGGTCATATCCGTTCTTTCGACTAGCCTAGACCATAGTACCGCCAAGGCAAAGGCCTTGGCTAATTGATAATGAACTAACTGGAGGCACTTACCTCTGCATAATTCCAACCATTCGATTGGTTACCCGTAGATCTGCTTGGTTTGGATTCTCTGATTAGGCTTAATAGTTAAGCGGAGTCAGTGTTGGATGAATGGTCACCCAATAATTTTATAGGGTAACCATAGTCATTAAAATCATGCATTGCACTTATGCATTCCATGCATGACAGAGGAGGCTTACATGCATATGAGACATGCACTTACCTGACCCGAGATGATAGGGTCTGAATTTGAGGAGATGGAGTCTTCTTTCGGGCCTACACCCGCATCGCTTAGTCTGATCATCCAACACAATATCACAACATGATCTAGTCACAGGGGTAGTTGAACCAGTTTTGTGTATTCTTGATAGACCGAATGGTGCAAAGGAGACTGTGTGCCTCCCATTCTTGATCTTGCATACTATTCTCCATCATTCAAGTCACTTACCCCACAGAGGCCATCTTACTTATGGACGTCTACTGACTCACATCTTTGTGCACTTCGGAGTGAGCCTCTAGGGAGAGGCCGTAGATAATGGGAAGGATTCATCAGTGCTCAATTGGGACACCATCGCGCGAATGCAGCTTGCTGACGTAGTCATGGAGGATCCCATTCTTTAAATCATGTTCCCGACCACCTAGAGCAGCACAGCCCTCCGGGAGAGCTTGAGCAGCAGCGGTGCAGAGCAGTAGCAGCAGCCTCTGGTGCGTGTCTTGGGACTAGTGAGGAAACCAGCCATGGTATCCAAAGAGGGACCAAAGCACAACGGTCATCATCTAGCGATGAGGAGGGGTATGATGATGATAATGATGACAATGAGGAGGGCGAGGGAGATGAGGATGATGGCAGCGATAGTGATAACCACATAGAGGTCTACACAACTGCCCCTATAGGAGATGCACCTCCAGCTGCTAGCACCAGAGTAGCACCCGCAACTACTCGCAATAGGGAGGTACCATCCACAACTAGTGCTTCGAGGCTACCAGCAGCTACACCTTCATTGTCACCTATAGCCGACTTGGGCCAGGTGCTAGGGGTACTCCAGCTCATGCATGGGATGCTGGAGAAGATTTCCAAGGCCCAGACTAGATTGAAGAGATGGGTGAGGACTATGGAGACATATTTAAGGGATGCAAGGACTACGCTAGGCGAGATGGAGACTCATGTAGGATAACTTCATGATGGGATGGTCACGTCCAGTCATTTGCATCACTATGTATGGCATAGCCCTATTATTTCCCTGCTACTTCTAGTGTTCCACCACCAAGCATCCCAAGAGGATGCCCCTCGCCTACTATCCCACATGATGTCCCTACAACACCCTAGCTCTTAGCACTTCACAAGCATCATCTTCACATGATGCGTGGGTAGTACCTTCAGTTCAGGGCGATTATTCTCCTACCCTACCTGATTATGAGCCTTCTACTTCAGAGCACCCTTTTGGACCTGACCTTTCAGTCACACCGAGAGAGCCTAAGCAGACAGAACAATGATCTAGCACTTTACTTTTAATATTTTCCTTCTGTTTATCTCATGTACACAAGGTAACTGTCCGGGTTGTGGACTGTACCCCACTTTTTGGATAGCACACATTATGTTTATATTTACCTTATACATGTACAGTTCTTTTCTCATTTTATAGTACTTATATCTTGAGATAATGGCCCCGTTTGTGAACCGTATCTCCAATTTGTAATTAAATCAGGTACACACACACACACATATATATATATATATATATATATATATATATATATATATATATATATATATATATATATATATATATATATATATATATATATACACATGTCTCACTATTCTTAGCTCATATTGTGTTTTATGTTTTTTTATTAAATTCCTCATAATGAAATATAACCTAACTTACTTGTCTCCATACTTACTACTTATTGGTTCATAGAACTTTTAATAAACCTAGGCATCCGTTCGGACACATAAAAAGTAAGTACGGGGAACATTGTAGATAGAGTCGAGTGGTTGTGCTCGATATCGTGTTGTCACAACCATTCGAGGAATTGCGCTTGATATCCCGGTCATCAAAGAGACAACCCGAATCATCCAATGATCGACAACTATAATGATCTACCAACAAACTCCACAGTCTACACACATAATATCCATCATAATTAATAGTAGATAATAATAATATTAATTACAACAAAATATCAGTGTTGAAGCGGAATCATAAATAAGAACCAGATGCCACCTAATTACACTTTAATAACATAAGTCTGTTATCCATTATAGTAGTTCCACAATATCTATAGTACTACATACAGCCCATATTACATAACCAAAGTAAATCTGAATAAGTTCCTATGGATAAACTAGACCACCATCTATCCACAGGTCACAAAATCAGTAGAATCAAGGAACTGACTCAGGTCCCATAGACGTAGTCCCTACATGTACAACCCTTGACATGATCATGGAAAGGAACACTACCAATAAAAGTATCCTCGACATCGGGCGAGATCCATAGCTGGGTCGACAATAGCAGTACCTTCAAACAAAGCTACAAAGATTTGATATCAAGGGGTGAGCTCACATCCTAGCTCAATGAGAAGTCAAGTATCCAATGCAATCCTAAGCAATAATTCATGAATGCAGTACCAAAGCAAATAAACAAGTAATTGTGAGTATCGTACAAGTGTGTATGCAAATCATGGTCGATCCGTACCCTAGCCGGGATCTTGTCCCATACCCTACCACCTAAGTTGTGCCTCGTACCCCACCACCTGAGCACATACACCCTTACCTCACCACCTGAGTGCTCCGTACCCCATCGCTTAGATGATTTATACCTATACTCCACCACCTGAGTATTCCATACCCCACTACCTGGATTATATTCCCCTCGCTAAAGCATAAATCACTTGACCAAGTTGATGCATGATATAGGAGCATGTTCCCATGGACTGACCGTATCCTCACTAAGGTGCAACCGGACATATGGCAATGTATCATGCCCCATACGTTACATAATCATATAACCCACACACAAACACTTCCATATCCAATCAATCAATCACCCAACATGGTATGTGCATGCAATAAACAGAACGATACTCCAGTAAGAATCCCCATTCCACTTCTATGGACTAACTGTGTCCCCACTAGATCATAGAGTGCCAACATGGCATGTGTATTGTACTCTCATACTCTACACACCCATCATACATGGTTTCATCCAAACTGCACCCAACAGAGGACCCCAACTATCCACTCCCATGGTTCATTGTGCCTCCACTATGGTACAGCCACTCCCAACGTGATTCATGAAGTCACTCGATGCATGATCCACAATACATGGGTGGTACCCAACAGAGATCCCCGGATCCCCATCCCATGAATCACCGTATCTCTACTAGGATATTTGCACACCAACATGGTACGCATGCTAGTACTCCCATACGTCACATGCATCATCACACATGGCTATGCACACAATATCATCAGTAACTACCCCTTGTAGAGAACCCCCAGATCCCTACTCCCATGGTTCATCATGTCTCCACAAGGTTACAACAACTATCAACATAGCCCATGTGTTGTACCCCGTACGCGATATGTCCATCATACAATAATCAACATACATAGTTATTGTTATAATGCAATTGGATGAACAGTTATAGACAATTTATTGGATGACATGTTATAAAAGGAAAAACAATAATTAACACATAGCAAACACATGCTCAAACTCTACCTGACCCAACCCCTTACCTATAGACACTAGAGGTGCTGCTGAGCCATGAAGCTGGCAGAAGTCCTAGTCCACTACCCTAAGGGTTTTACCTAATTTAATTAAATAAGATTCATTAGGTTGGTGAATATATTTTAAACTAGCATAGACAAGTCCTAGAGTCCATGCATAGGTCCCAAGATAAGCTGGGAACCAAAAGGATAGTCTTCCTAAGCATTTATAGGCTTATAAGTCAATACTGACTGATCCAACAGATGGAACCGGTTGTGCATTCTACTGGTATGTGATGACAGTTAACACTTACCTGATTCCTTCGTATATGGAAATGGAGACAGATCAGATGAATGGTCATCTGGTTGGTCATCAACTTCGTATACTATTTACGATAGTTAAGGTTTTAGTAGGTCAAGGGAAAGCTAAGCCGGGTGATCGGTTATCTATCAGTGGCTCCCCTTAGAAATAAGCCTACATGGAGGCACGGCCAAACTGTGCCATGCACATAACAGGTATGACATACCTGGTGGCTCGTTTTTCCTGTATGTGATACCAGTTAGGGTAGCACCGGATATCCTAGGTTTAACATGTAAAGAGATTTATCTTGGTGATAAACTAGTTTTGAGTCAACAAGTATTAGGGCTACTACTAGTCTACCGGTTCATGCTACCGGTTCCAGTCCAAAAGGAAAACTCGAATAAGAGAAGGTATCCCTCTTTGGAAATGGCTTCTCCACCATGGTTTCCTCTACTTTAAAGGATGGGAAACTACTAGCAACTCTTATCGGGTACAATGGGGGTCATTTAGACTCCATTATCATCTCCATTCATGGAGAGGTAAAACCTAAACTTCTATGTTAAAGCTCGGTCTCCATTCATGAAGGCCATCAATGGTTGAGTTCCACCATAGTCTCTAGCTTACTTCCCTACAGCAATGGAGGAAGGAGAAAGGATGAAATCCTACCTCAAGGGAGATCGGTTCTTTTAGCATGAGTTTTCAAGCTTGACTTCTAAGCTTTACTTCTCAAACCACTCACTCTCACTCTGCCATGGTTCAGCATGAGTGAAAAAGGAGACCGAGTCCTCCCTTTTATAGGACTCATGGAGAGAGAAAGTGTCCTACTCTTTCTCAATCGACAAAAGTCAAGTGGCGAACGTACCTCTAGTACGTGTCTCCGATTGGACTTAATGTACATTTGGACCTAGTTTAATGGGCCCGATTGGATAGTGTTGATTCTTAGGCTTCAATCAACTCCTCGCACGTGATTTAATATTTCTACGTGATCTAAGGGGCTAACCCACATCTTATTTAGGGTCACAATCTAGAGTGCCAAGGATTGGCACAATATGATCCCATACGGAGAGATCTAAATTATGGGGATTTTAGAGTGGGTCTTACACCCTAACTCCTTGAAGGCATGTCCAAAGGCCTCTTCTTTCTTTTTCCTTTGGTGTTGGTATATAAAACCCATTTATGGTTGAGCATCATTAATGGTGGCCACCATTAACAACCTAGAAAACCTAGGTTTGTGTTCACCCACTCCCTATGGAGTTTAATGGAGTATTAAATAGCTCCCATTGTACCTAATAAAGGTGGGAAGATGATTTCCACCAACTAAAATGAATATCATGAAGTGGGAATCAGACCTCCATTAATGGAAACCAAGCTTGACCTAAAAACCTAGGTTGTCTCCTCCTTCAAGAATGGAGATGATAATGGGGTCTAAATGACTCCCATTATGTGTAATAATGGTAGAAGTCTATCCCACCGTTTATAATGAAGGAAACCATGGTGGAAAACTTTCCCCAAAAGCCTTCTATGGTTCGTGCTTGGCTTCTAGCTCTAAACCCGAGGCACAACCGGGAGGTATGTTATTGATTGTCCTTCCGATTGACAAAAACCAGTCCTCCACCGGGGCCAATGCCTTGGCTTATCAGCCTAAGTAATAACCTCGGAGCCACATAACCGGAGCCATGTAATGAGAGCCACCTAACTAGAGTCACCTAACTAGGCCATGTAACCGGTGATATGAACCAGGGAGATGAACCTACGGCATGAACAGGTTGCATGAACCGAAGGCAAGAATAGGAGGAACGACCAACTGGTCTAGTATACTTAAGAATTGACTAAGTAATAACCGACCTCTTCTATTGGAGGAACGGCCAACCGGTTATATCCTCTGATTCAATCTATTATGACTTATAAGCCTTGTAATGGTTAGGAAGAGCAACCTTTCGATTCTTGACTTATCTTGGGACCCATGCATGGACTCTAGGACTTGTATATGTTGGTTTAAAAGATGTTTACCAACCTAATGAAGCTTATTTAACTATTTAGGTAAAACATTACGTGTCACACCCCAATTCTGAACCAACCAGAATGGTGTGATGACCGTCTATGATCCAACGGTTTAACCAGGATCTCGAATAGGCCGTGTCCCTTTTCTTAAACCAGATACATCCACAACCATAATCAAAGTAAATAAACAATAACGGAAGTCTTCAATATTAATGAACTGAGTATCTAACAGTGATAACATAAATAAATTATCCAATTATCTCCAAATGAGTAAGACATAAAATAAAATAAATTTATCAATTACATGATCCGATAACCCAACAAATAAACCTAATAAAAAACACATGAGTTGCACTCGCATGACGAATCATGCGACTCCATCATAACTTCCACGTCTATCGCCGCAACATGTCCGTACATCAGAGCATTCACATAATCTTCTACTGTAGGATCAGCATCATCAAATAAAAATATTCGACGTCGAAAGGGTGAGCACACATCATGGCTCAGTGAGCAAACAAAACAATGCAACAAACATATCCATGCATTCAATTCATATCTTTGGTCTGGTTCATAAGTTTGCAATGTGCAATAGAAAGGATAGGTGGTCGTCGTACCTCTATACACAAGTGTATGAAGCCGCCCAATGGATCAAACACCTATACCATCCCACATGCACCCATCAAGGAATAGAGATAAAGCTTAAGTACCCAGATCAAACACCACATGACACTTCCCGATGTAGTACCCATACCAACACGTAAGCCCCTATTGGCGAGGGCTTGCAAATTGGGCTCGCAACTAACCAATCCTAATGTTAAATAGTGTATCCAAGGCCTTACCCCAGCATCCCTCAATACGTCCATAGAGATAAAGCTAAGGCCCCCCAACAGAGTCAAAGACTATACGATCCGAGACCACCTCCCTTGATGCCCTACGACGTAATAGTTCTGCTAAGGTAATGGCGATACGATGATGTTAGTGGACAAGACTTGAGTAGAGATAGAGCTAGAGTCTAGTGTCCAGGATGAACCACAGTGTCACATCCTCCCCCTGATGCCCCACTCCCATCAAGTACACTAACCACACACATACATTTACATGCCCATTCCTAGCATCATCATCAACATCATGTTACAAATAAACAGAATTAAACATGCATGAGCAGTAATAACAGGAATATTGGATGACATGTGATATGCACATTACAAGCATACAAACATAGAATCATTCCTGGCATTGGACTTAATAAATAAAAATAGTTTATTATTAGCCAAGTAATTTAGGTCATGTTCCCTACCTTTGGTCGATAGTAGATCCTCGTTCAAGCTTTGTAAATCACTTTTAAACCACTTGGAATCCTAACAAATTTATAGATTCTTAAATTAAAATTTATTTCCAATATTTTAGACTAACGTAAACCGAGGGCTCGTAGGTGTGGCAGCACCGTGGGTCTCGGTTTGTGACCATAGGGAGTGTGGTCGCAAGGTGTGGTTGCATATCTTGCGACCACACATGCGACCACAGCCTCCCTGGAACTTCCTGAGGGCATGTGGTCGCAAGGTGTGGTCTCATATCATGTGACCATACATGTGACCACACCCTTCCTGGACTTCCCGAGGGTGTGTGGTCGAATATGTGTGTCTCGTGTGGTCGTATATCATGCGACCACAAGCCACAAATGTGATGGTCGACTTTTTCACTCTCAACTCCATACCTTCATGTTTCGATTTCTTGGCTTATCATCATGGCCTTTCTTATGATTGTTCTATGGCTCATAACTAATATTTTTACATAATCCTTCATCTACAAAAATTTCATCCATGGATTCTCTTGGAATTTGTCAATGGATTGATGATTGGGGTCTTACTTAAATCTTTATGTATGGAATTTATCCGGGGAGATAGGGATTTTTACACGGGGAATATTTTCATACCTTAGGCTTGTTGAAGATTCGGAGTTTTCTCTAAATTTTCCTCCTCTTAGTCATCCTCTTCAATTTTCCTTCTCTTCCTCCTCTTATCTTTCTCTCACTTTCAGTTTGAGTACTAAAAGAATGAAAGAGGCCAAGGGACATCCTATTTATAGATAAAAACCCTCCATAATAAGCCCTAATTAGTTTGGGAAAGAACCCCCTTCGATTAGGAAGGTTTCCTAATCACGCTTTTGATTGGGTTCGTGTAGTCGCAAGGTGTGTTGCGAGAACCCGTTGACCACACAGTCTAAAACATGCAACCACATGACCTAATTTCCTGTGGTCGTTTTAATCTGACGTGTGGTCGACCACACCTGTTTAGGTATTCGACCACAATCATAATTTACTATTTTTGGGTTCAATTTCATACCCGATATTATGGTTTCTTTACGCACATAGTCTGCTTGACCCGACCATGATATGAAGACCTGATACAAAGTGGTAAGACTAGTTAGTTCGATACAGATCTTACAACTTCCCTCCTCTTATTATAAATTTCATCTTCAAAATTTGCACAGACTTCCGAGTTGAAAAGGTGAGGAGATTGCTTTCGCATGACATTCTCTTCTTCCCATGTGATCTCTTCTATATCTTAGCTTCTCCAAGTAACGTTAACATAATAAATGTCACGGTTGCATAGACATTGAACCTTTCGGCTGGTAATTTCAGTTGGTGCTACTTCGAATGTCAAATCATCAGTTAGACCCGGTGGATCCACTGTTATAATGTGTGTTGGATCTCTCACGTACTTCTTTAGTAATGAGATTTGAAATACATCATGCACAATTAACATAGATGGGGGTAGTGCTAACTGAAACACCACTTTCCCACGTTTAGCTATAATCTCATATGGCCCGACATATCTTGGACTTAGCTTCCCTTTCTGTCTGAATCATTTTAAGCCTCGCATAGGTGATACTTTCAAGAATACCTTATCTCCTACGATGAATTTAAGGTCTCGACGTCGAGTATCGCGTCATACTTGTTTCTGAAAATTCTGAGTTGTTCTAACTCTTTCCTTAATAATGTCGACTACTTGACAAGTCTCTTCAACAAACTCTGGTTCAACAATACTTCATTCTTCAACTTCATTCCAAAACAAAGGAGTTCGACACTTCCTGCCATATAGTACTTCATAGGGTGACATCTGTATAGTAGCATGATAGCTGTTGTTATAGGTGAACTCGAACAATGGTAGTTTCTCATCCCATGATCCTTTGAAATCAATAACATAGGCTCAAAGCATGTCTTGTAAAATCTGAAAGGTACGCTCTAACTGTCCGTCTGTCTGAGGATGGAATGCAGTATTGAACTTCAACGTTGAACCCATGGCCTTCTATAACTTTGAGGTAAAGCGTGGGTCTCTGTCGGACACAATGCTTTCAGGTACACCATGCAATCTGACAATATTATCCACATATAGCTTGGCTAACCTCTTTAGGGTATACTGAGGTCCTATAACTATGAAGCGAGCTGTCTTAGTCAGACGATCTACAATCACCCAGACCACGTTAACTGCTTTGGAAGTCAATGGTAACCCAGTGATGAAGTCCATAGTGATGCAGTCCCATTTCCAAGCTAGTTCTGGTAGTGGTTGCAACAATCCTACAGGTCTTTGCCTTTCAGCCTTTACCCTCAGACAATTTAGGCATTGAGACACAAATTTAGCTACATCCGCTTTCATTCCTTTCCACTAATATAATTTCATCAAATCATGATACATCTTCGTACTTCCAGGATATACCAAATAAACAGTGGTATGAGCTTCCTTTATTAGTCTGTGTCTAATATCCAAGTCTTCATTTTTAGGAACACATACTCTTTGGAAGTCAATGGTAACCTAGTGATGAAGTCTATAGTGATGCAGTCCCATTTCCAAGCTAGTTCTGGCTGTGGTTGCAACAATCCTACAGGTCTTTGCCTTTCAGCCTTGACCCTCTGACAATTTTGGCATTGAGACACAAATTTAGCTACATCCACTTTCATTCCTTTCCACCAATATAATTTCATCAAATCGTGATACATCTTCGTACTTCCAGGATATACCCAATAAACAGTGGTATGAGCTTCCTTCATTAGTCTGTGTCTAATATCCATGTCTTCATTTTTAGGAATACATACTCTTTTGTTGTATTTTAGTACCTTTTCAATGTCCAAGGTGAACTCAGGAATAGTCCTACCTTTTTCGATGTCTTCTTGCACCGTTATCAGATAAGGGTCTTATTTAATGGCGGCCTTCACTTCATCTAATATATCAAGTATAATCATCAATGTGGCAAACATATTTGAAAATCGATGAATAAACCCTTAGTTGGTTGATCCACTCGGTGCATCTATCACGAACTGCTCATTACCATGATTGAATACTTTTCTCATAACAAATAATGGCGCAGTCGTGTTGACTTCTCCTTGGGATTTTATCATCGCTTTTCTCCTTAGCGCATCAGCAACTACATTAGCCTTCCTTGGATGATACTAGATATCACAATCATAATCCTTCAATAATTCCAGCCATCTTTTTTGTCTCATGTTCAACTCCTTCTGATTAAAAAATAAGTGAGACTCTTATGATCTGATTTAATATAAAATTTCTCTCCATACAAATAATGTCTCCATATCTTGACAGCATGTACTACTATCACTAATTCCAAGTCATGACTGGAAGAGTTCTTCTTATGTGTCTTTAGTTGTCTTGAGGCATACACAACTACTTGTTCTCCTTGCATAAGCACACATCCTAATCCCAACCCAGACGCATCAGTGTACAAAGTAAATGGTTGTCCTCGAATAGGTATAGTCAACATGGGAGCGACTATCAATCTAGCTTTCAATGTTTGGAAACTCTCCTCACATTTGTCGGTCCAAACAAACTTTTCTCCTTTCTTAGTCAAACTGGTGAGAGGTACAGTGATTCTGGAGTAATCTTCTATGAATCGTCGATAATACCCAGCTAGACCTAGGAAACATCTGATCTCTGCAACACTCTTAGGTGCTTCCCACTTCACAATGGCTTCAATCTTACTAGGATCCACTTTAATTCCCTCCACGGGATACAACATGGCCTAAGAAAGTGACCTCATTTAGCCAAAACTCACACTTTGTTAATTTGGCGTAAAGCTTCTATTTTCTTAGTCATTGTAGAGCAGCTCTTAGATTCGTGACATGAGTTTCCTTGTCCTTGGAGTAGACCAATATATCATCAATAAACACAATGACTGACGTATCCAACATATCATGGAATATCCGATTCATGAGTTCTATAAAAGTTGTGATGCGTTAGTTAATCCAAAAGACATGACTAAAAATTCATAATGTCCATATCTTGTTCTAAATGCTGTTTTTGAAATATCACCTTCCTTAATCTTCAGCTGATGGTATCCTGACCGAAGATCAATTTTGGAGAACACTTTGGCACCTTGCAACTGATCAAACAAATCATCGATCCGAGACAAAAGGTATCGATTCTTGATTGTAAGCTTATTCAATTCTTGATAGTTTATACATAGTCAAACGCTACCGTCCTTCTTTTTCACAAACAATACTGGTGCTCCCCATGGTGATATGTAGGTTCTGATATAACCCTTGTCTAATAATTCCTGTAATTATACCTTCAGTTCCTTCAATTCAATAGGAGCCAATCAATATGGTGCTTTAGATATTGGTGCGGCTTCGGGTATAAGATCTATAACGAACTTTGTCGCTCGGTCGGGTGGTAATCCTGGTAGTTCCTCAGGAAATACATCTGAAAAGTCACACACATCATCAATATCTTTCATTCATGGTACTTCCTTGGTGAGATCAACCACGGAGACTAGATACCCAACTCCTCTTTTCTTGAGGCATTTTCTAGCCTTTAATGCAGAGAGGATGAGTTTTTGTCTACGGGGAAGTTTGGTTCCCGCAAAACTAAACTCTGCTCCTTCCTTGTATTTAAATGTCAATTTCTTTTCTCCACATAATAGGTTTGCAGAATACCGAGCTAACCAATCCATTTCCAAGATAACATCAAAGTCTGCCATCTCAAGTTGAATTAAGGTTGCATCCAAATTCTTCTCTTCGATAAGAACTGGACATGGTCCATAACCTTTTTCTAGTTCCACTTCTAATCCCATAGGCGATTGTAGAAGCAATTTCTAGTCTAAAGATCTGAGGGGTAGATATAGCTTCTTTCCAAATGACACCAATATAAAAGAATGAGTAGCTCCAGAATCAAAGAGTACTCTGGTGGGTATGCCATTAATAGGTACGATACCTGTAATTTGTTTGAATTTAGTCTACATGCTCACACAAGGTAATACAAAATGAATGGTTCAGGTCATACCTGTGACCACATCGGGTGATGTGGCAGCATCCTCAGATGTAACTGCATAAACCTTTCCTTGTTGTAGCTGCTTCTTGGGCTTAGGACACTCCCTTGAATAATGTCCCATTTGATTACAGTTATTGCATTTTACTCCTTCACCATTTTGTTTCATTGAGGTTGGACTTGTAGGAGTAGTCTTGGCTGCAACGATTAAAGCCTTGAGTACGGAAGGGTTTAAAGGTCTTTGTGTTCCCTCCGTTATATGAATTTCCATTAGGCCTCTTGATACCTCTATTCTGAGCAAATTAACTCTCCCTCTGGCTTGATTCCAGTACTCGAGCAATCTGTATCGCTTCATTATAAACTTTCTTTTCCAGTCCCTATACATGCTCCCGGATACTTCCCCTATGTCCCATGACGAACCTTTGGGTTTTGGTATTTTCCTCTTGCATGCTAGAGGTAGCTAAGAAAAACAGCTCTTCATAACATTGTTGATACGCATCCACGGTCATCTCCTCCTTGATACAAACTTCGGGAACTCTCTTTCCATAGCATCTCGAAAACTTACGGAAAAATATTTCTCGAAGAATGCCTCTTTATAGATAGCCCAGGTCAATTGGGCGTGCTTCGTTAACAGATAACTCCGAGTAGACTTTCACTAGTGGTGTGCATCGTGAAGTTCCTCTTTAGCATAAATGTGGCACATATCACTTTTTCCTCTTCATTAACAGTCGTCATCATGAAGTTCCTTTCCATCTCATCGATCCAGTGAGCTGGCCACAAAGGATCCGCTGGCTTACCATTATACTCCTTAGGCTTCGTCTTTAGAAAACGCTCGATCAGTCGAGAATGGTCCAACTGATACTGAGCATAGGCTTCATATATATGTGGTTGATACTAGTAACTACCTTGGGCTACTTCATGGTTTTGTACTGGAGCTTGTACCACTGGCGTTTGAGGTGCTTAAGGTAACATGTTGCTACCCCCTAGTACGGTGCTAGCTTGTCTAGCTTGTATAGGAGTAGTATGTGTAGTTGGAAAAGCCATTCCCATAGCAGTTTTCATATTGGCTTGCATCTACTGTATTTGTTGCAGCTATTGTGCTAGGTTCATTACCATAGTAGCCAAATCTATAGGTGGGGCTGGCAAGTTTGTAGGATTATCCTGGTCATTGGCTCCTGGTGGTACCACATTATGATTCTCTTGTCTTCTAGGGTTTTCATGGCTATTTTCCTCCACAAGTAGTGGTGGTGGAATTGGGTTACGTCCTCGCCTGGTTACTCTTTGCCCAACCATTTCCTGTTTCTAGTGGTGGTAGTGTCTGAAAACCATAGAACATGTGAGGCAATCATAATATACATCATTATCATGTCAAAATTTAATTAATCAATGTAAAAATTCAATTTTCCAAGTCATTCAGTCAAAATACAATATTTTCCATTGTGTGGTCGATGGTGGGGTCGCAGTACATGAAACCACAGCGACCACACAAAACCCTGTTAGCTCACCGAGAGCCTATGGTCGATCGTGTGGTCATAGTATGTGCGGCCACAGGGTGCGACCACATGAAATCTATCAGCTCACCTAGAGCCTATGGTCGATTGTGTGGTCGCATATTTGGTCGAATTTTGCAACCACACGACCCTAAATCAGGTTTTTAAACCTGATTTTTGGAGTCATTCTCCACTCTTCTCTTTCGCTTCCAACTCAACTCACCTCCACTGAGTTGCTACAGTGTCTACCTTTCGAGTTTGGTGATTCTTTCGTCCATCCACGACCTCTGCTCCGTTCCTCCAGGTATGTTCTCTACTGGTTCTCCTTTTAATGCTTTCAAAACTAGGTTTTTCCCCATTTATAGGGTTTTCTTCAAATTAAAATTTTTTTGACCGTAAAAATTTGATTTTTATTGGGGGACTTTTCTATTGGCCACCCAATAGAGGAAAGCCCTCAAGAAAATTTGAGTTTCATCGATTAGTTTATGAGAAACTTGAAATTTTCCATTTTTTACCTAATTTTTGGGATTTTTCCAAATTGTCAAAATTTGTTTAAATTCGATCTACCAAGTTTAAATTTCCAACTGTATGAGCCTTGCAGGATGGTTTGGGACATCTGTAAGTCCTCCTGCCCAACTGTTTGGGTGAAAAGTGAGGCTTTCTGCCAAATCACGCCGTTATAATGCCAAATTTTGAGTTTTTCTCTATATATAATATCTTGCTTGTTGGTTTGTGTCTTTGCAGATAACATGGCTCGCACCAAGGTCCCCAGATTCATGATCCTCTTTGCTTCCTGTCTAATGAAGTAGAGGCTCAGTATGCTCGTTATGAGCGTAAAAGGTGAAAGGGGGTCATTGTGTAAACCTGGCTAATTTAGCCCTATCTAATGTGGAGGGCGCCTTTGGTGATATGGGCTAGCTTCCTGTGATATTGTATGAGGGTTGCACCTATCCTGCATTGGTGAAGCAGTTCTATTGTAATCTACAGGTGGAGGGTGACCCAGAGGACATAGACAGGGGTAGAGAGCTCAAGATCACTAGTTATGTTAAATGGGTGAAGATCTCCTTTAACTGCCAGGAGTTGGCTGATCTCTTGGGTATATCCAATGATGGCACATTAGTATATTACGCACCCAAGGAACCCGTTCCTGTTAGTGATGATGCGTGCAGAGATTGATTGCCAGCTTCTTAGGGATGATCGTTGTGAGATGAAGGCAATCAATCTACGGCCGAAACTTTGGGTGTACTGCATGATCATTTAGCACAACCTGATTCCTCAAAGTGGGCATTATGAGAAGATTTCCTAGTTAACCCAGTATCTCCTATACCGCATCTGCACTAGGTAGCCTGTCTGCCTTCCGTACATTATTATTAGGACTATGCTCCATGTTATGACGTCTGGTCTAAGGGGCAACCTACCCTATGGGCTTTTGATCACCACTCTGCTCACCCGCTTGCAGGTCGACTTGGTTGATGAGAGGATTCATGAGGACACCTTTTCGATCGACCTTGACTGGGAGGCCATTTGCAGGATGGGGATGCAAGATGCGTAGGTCAGTGACAAGGATAGTAACACTATGGTGCATCCCCATACTAGAGTAGAGATAACAGACGCAGAGGCGGCGGCAGCAACAACAGTAGAGGTCCATGGGGGTGATGCTGAGGCAGATGATGATCAAACGTACATGGATGTGGACGCTATACCTCCTCCATCACCACTGCATTCCACTATAGCTGGCCCTTCTCGGGTTCCTTCCCACTCAGCTGGTATTTTGCACCGACCACCAGATGACGTGATGGGGCTGCTACGTGAGATTTAGGAGGCCCAGTATGCCACTGATCAGCGGGTGGTGAATCTGGCAGCTAGTCTCTAGGTGACCCAGACTCAGGTAGCCTGACCTACGAGGGTATATGCCGAGGATTATGATTGAGATCGTGAGGCACCTCCTCCTCCAGCACCCCCAGCTCTATGATGCATTCATTTCTTTACTTGTACTATAGAGTAACTGTCTGGATTTTGAACCATACTCTGATTCGGATATATATATTGTTTTTATTCAATGTATATATGAAACTTGTTTCTCATCTTATATGTGTATTATTTTCTTTCTTAATTTTTGTCTTATACAACACAGGTGCTTATGGTGTATTCTTATTACAGCTTTTAAGTTTTCATCCTAACTCAGTTCACAACTTCTGTAGAAGTATACAGGTTTAATAGACAGAGCCCGAGAGCTCTGATACCAAGTTGTCACACGCCAATTCTGAACTAACCAGAATGGTGTGGTGAACTGTCTATGATCCAACGGTTCAACCAGGATCTCGAATAGGCCGTGTCCCTTTGCTTAAACCAGATACAACCACATCCATAATCAGAGTAAATAAACAATAACATAAGTCTTTAATAATAACGAACTGAGTATCTAACAGTGATAACATTAATAAATTATCCAATTATCTCCAAATGACTGAGATATAAAATAAAATAAATTTATCAATTACATGATCCAATAACCCAACAAATAAATCTAACAAAAAACACATGAGTTGCACTCGCACGACGAATCATGCGACTCCATCATAGCTTCCACGTCCATCGCCGTCACATGTCCGTACATCGAAGCATTCACATAATCTTCTACAGTAGGACCTGCATCATCAATTAAAAAATTCGACGTCGAAAGAGTGAACACACATCATGGCTCAGTGAATAAACAAAACAATGCAAGAAACATATGCATGCATTCAATTCATAACTTTGGTCTGGTTCATAAGTTTGCAATGTGAAATAGAAAGGATACATGGCTGCCGCACCTCTATACATGAGTGTGTGATGCCACCCAATGGATCAAACACCATTGCCGTCCCACATGCACCCATCATGGAATAGAGATAGAGCTAAATGCCTAGATTAAACACCACAGGACACTTTCCCTGATGCCATACCCATACCAACACGTAAGCCCCTATTGGCGAGGGCATGCAAACTGGACTCGCAACTAACCAATCCTAATGTCAAATAGTGTATCCAAGGCCTCACCACAGCATCCTTCAATACGTCCATAAAGATAGAGTAAGATCCCCCTGCAGAGTCAGAGACTTCATGGTTCGAGACCACCTCCCCTGATGCTCTACGACATAATAGCTTTGCTAAGGTAATGGCGATACAACGATGTTAGTGGACAAAACTTGAGTAGAGATAGTGCTAGAGTCTGGTGACTAGGATTAACCACAATGTCACGTCCTCCCTCTGATGCCCCACTCGCATCATGTACACTAACTACACACATACATTCACATGTCTATTCCTAGTATCATCATCAACATCATGTTATAAATAAACGGAATTAAATATGAATTAACAGTAATAACAAAAATATTGGATGACATTTGATATGCACATTACAAGCATATAAGCATAGAATCATTCATGACATTAGACTCAATAAATAAAAATAGTTTATTATTAGCCATTAATTTAGGTCTTGTTTCCTCACCTTTGGTCGATAGTAGATCCTCGTTCAAGCTTTGTAAATTACTTTTAAACCACTTGAAAACCTAACAAATTTATAGATTTTTAAATTAAAATTTATTTCCAATAATTTAGACTAACAGAAGCTGAAGGGTCACAGGTGTGGCAACCTGTGGTCTCAGTTTCTGCGACCACAGGGTGTGTGGTCGAAAGGTGTGGTCGCATATCCTACGACCACACATGCCGCCACACCCTCCCAAGAACTTCTCGAGGGCATGTGGTCACAAGGTGTGGTCGCATATCATGCGACCACATATGCGACCACACCCTTCCTGGACTTTCCGAGGCTGTGTGGTCGAATATGTGTGTCTCGTGTGGTCGCATATCATGCGACCACACATGTGATGGTTGACTTTTTCACTCTCAACTCCATTCCTTCATGTTTGGATTCCTTGGCTTATCATCATGGTCCTTCCTATGATTGTTCTATGGCTCAGAACTAATATTTTTACATAATCCATCATCCACGTAAATTCCTTCCATGGATTCTATTGGAATTTACCCATGAATTGATGATTCGAATCTCATTTAAATCCTTATGTATGGAATTTTTCCGGGAGATAGGGATTTTTAAATGGGAAATGTTTTCATAACTTAAGCTTGTTGAAGATTCAGAGTTTTCTCTGAATTTTTCTCCTCTTAGTCTTCCTCTTCAATTCTCCTTCTCTTCCTCCTTTTCTCTTTCTCTCACTTTCAGTTTGAGTTCTAAAAGGACGAAAGAGGCTAATGGACGTCCTATTTATAGAGGAAAACCCTCCATAATAAGCCCTACTTAGTTTAGGAAGGAAACCCGTTTGGATTAGGAAGGTATCATAATCACGATTTCTGACTGGGTTCGTGTGGCCACAAGGTGTGGTCACAGAATCCGTCGACCACACAGTCTGAAACATGCGACCATACGACCTAATTTCCTATGGTCATTTTAATCTGAGGTGTGGTCGACCACACCTGTTTAAGTATGCGACCACACACTTATAATTAACTAATTTTGGGTTCAATTTCATACCTGGTCTTATGGTTTCTTCACATAATTGGTCTGCTTGGCCCGACCATGATAGGAATACCTGATACAAAGTGATAAGACCAGTTAGCTCGATACGGGTCTTACATTACGGATAGTGGACGAAGCCTTCTACTGGCTTCGAGGTTCAACAACACCTTTGATGTGTGTATTTTTTTGCTATACAACATGTCATCCAATGAATTGCTTATAACTGTTCATGCATTTGCATTATAACAATAACTATGTTTGTTGGATGTTGTATGATGGACGTGTGGTGTATGGGAGCACAATACACGGGCCATGTTGATAGTTGTTGTTACCTTGTAAAGACATGGTGAACCATGGGAGTGAAGATCTAGGGTTCTCTACAAGGAGTAGTTGTTCATATCATTTGCATGCATAACCATGTATGTTGGTGCATGTGAGTATTGAAGTATGGGAATACGTACCATGTTAGTGTGCCGGTGTCCTAGCAGAGACACGGTAATCCATAAGAGTGGGGATCTAGGTTTCTCTGTTGGGGTGCCACCCATGTATGGTGGTTCATGTAACGGATGACTTCATAAATTTGTGTTGGGATTGGCTGTACCTTAGTAGGGGCATGATAAACCATGGGAGTGAGGAGTCGGGGACTCTTGCTAGAGTATAGTTTTACTTACTGCGTGCACATGCCATGTTTAGTGATTACTGAAATGGATATGATTGTGTGTGGGATATATGATCAGGTATTGTGTAGGAGCATGATACATGGCCATATGCCCGATTACACCTTACAGGGGACAAAGTCAGTCCATTAGAGTGAAACAAGGATCTTTGTTAGGGTGTAGCCCTATTTATTATATTCCCTTGCATCCTGCATCAACTTGGTCAAAAGGCTTATACCTTAGTGAAGAATAGACAAGCCCTTGATCATCGAGGAGTGCTCGGGTCAGGGGTACCATTGATCATTTCGATTAGTGCTTAGAATCAATGGCGGTTCACTCATGGGTTAGACGAGCTTTTAATCATTGAGGAGTGCTTGGGTCAGGGGTGTCATTGATCATTACAAGGAGTGCTCAGGGTTAATGGCGGTTTACCCATGGGGTACAATTGAGAATGGGTATAGGCCGACCATGATTGCATACATATTTGATTGCCACTCACAATTGCTTGTTTATTTCCTTATGTACTGCATTCAATAAATTGTTGCATAGGATTGCATTGGATTCCTGACTTCATGCTGAGCTGGAATGTGAGCTCAGCCCTCGAAATCAAAATCTTTTTAGCTTTGGTTATAGGTACCTCTTCTAGGACGACTGATATGGATCATATTGATGTAGAGGGCACTTCTCTTAGTGGAGGGCCACTGAGGGGTCATGTCGAGGGCTGTACCTATAAAGACTATATTTATGGGACCTGATTCAATGTCTCACTTCCAAGATTTTGATGCCTGTAGATAGATCCGGTTGGGTCTATCTACATTATTTTATTTAAATTTACTCAGTTATTTAGTATGGGGTATATGTAACATGAATATTACATGTGAAATCATTTGTAAGACATAAGACTTATTATGTAATGGTAACATTATAAGCATCTGTTCTCTATTATGATCTGTTGCTACTCTTACGATTCTAATGCAATTATTATTATAAATTGTTGATTATTGTGGATATTGCGTGTGTAGACTATGGGGTTTGTTTGCTAGATCATTTTGGTTATCGGTTAGTGGAAGTTTCAAGTTTCCACGAGGGTTGACCCAGATATCACGTCTGATTCCCCAGAATGGGCTGTGATAGTTATCCCTCTCACTATCGATAGCTAGTCCTCTGCTCCCTTTTCCAAGCTACCAATCAACCACCTTCTCAATCTCACTTTTCTCCTTCTTTGCCACCGATACAACCTCACCGCCTATCCTTCCTCTATGCTATTCCTCACTGCCCACCCCTCTCTCAATCTTACTTTTCGTAAAATGAACACCCTCCCTTAGTGTTAAGGTTTAGTTGAGTTTTATGAAACCCAATAAATGGCCTAAGACTCCGCAACCCTTAATAAATTATAGAAAACCCCCTCTTCCCATTCTCTTTTCCATATAAGCTTAAGGCCATGAATCAATTATATTATTTTCCTTTCTTCATTATAAAAGTCCATGAGCTTCAAGCTCAAAAATGAACCCCTTAATCCCGAACTGGTTTAAATATATCCTTAGCCCATTTTTTCTTTAGATTTCATATTTCCATTCTTTCCTTGCTTTGATTATATGATTTTTTTTTCTTTCTATGGGGAGTCAACTAAATAGCATGCTCCTATGCAAAGAAAGGTCTCTACATAGTGGCAAATGAGGGGTGGTTCCAGATACCCCTCTTTAGACAAGATTGCACCAATTATGACTAAAGAAAAAACACCCCAATTTTTCCACTGCATTTATCGAAAAATAGAAATAAGAATGGAAAAATGCAGATTCTCTTAAATAGCGGTCAAAAATGCCTTAGAAATCCCAAAAAAGGTCTAAAACCAGAGCAGCCTTTCCTATACTCAGCAGAACAAACCCCAACAAGTGTGGATTTTCCCATACTCAACGGAATAAATCGCAACGATGGTTGATTCTCTCATACTTACACAGAATGAATCCAAAAAAGGGTGGATTCTCACATACTTACATGAAACGAATCCCAATGAGGATGGAATCTTCCGTATTTAATGGAACGAACCCCAACGAAGGTGGATTTTCTCATACTTACATGAAATGAATCCCAATGAGAGTGGATTTTCTCGTACTTACACAAAAAGAATCCTGACGAAGGACTAAATTCGAGATGTTCAAGCCAAACTACCTACGTATTCCAATGGTATCCTAGAAATGAAGTCCAATGCTTAGTTTGACAACACAGATTCTCTTGGCTAGCAACTCTCACTAGCCTACAGGGGGTCTGAGCTTTTTGTAAAGTGGCCAATTGGCACGACAATGTTAATCCTTGATGGACAGGGTGAGCTTTCTTGTGCAGCGGCCCCTTTGCATGATACCGTCAAGATAAGTCATAGGGTGTAACACTCCAAGTCCTATCAGGTGATCTATGTCTTACTTTGACTGGTGTTAACAGGCAGAGAAGATTGAAAGGGTAATCTGGGCATCTTAGAATTTTATTGGTATAGGTTGTGAGCAAAGCATGTATTAAAATTATTATCTCTATGTTAATAATATATACAATTTTCTATTAAAATTAGTTTAATGCTTAATCATACTTATGAACATAGAACTCATATTTTGCTTTAGTCAATGAATATAACTACATATTTACAAATGTATAGTCATATAGTATGAGTATAATAATGCATATCTGAATTATAATGTTGAGTATGTAAATAAAGAAATATAGTGGTGAGGTTGGACTAATGTCAAAAATGAAATTCTAAGAGGACAAAACAATCTATATACTTCTAGAGTGGTACTTAAGTTAGTGGAAAACTAGTCCATGCACTTGAGGACTATTGAGGGAAAAATTGGAAATTTATTAAATTGATTGTGAGCGGAATAAAATTAAGTGAGAAAATATATATTAACCAAAGACTTACTCATTTTATCATTTTGCTAGAACTGAAAACGTAGGGGAAAGCTTGAAAGGAACTCTTGAGGTGTTTGAGAGAAAATATGATTTTACTCTTTGGGGTGAATTCTTTTGTGTGACTTAATGCTAGAATGAAAGATTGAGAGGTTTAATACTACTATTGAGGCAAGAGCTACAGCAAGGTAGGAGTTGGAAAGGAAGAAATTGGAAGAAGTTACAGCAAGAAGGCTAGAAGAGAGAACTAAGAAGAAAATTTCAGAATTTGTGATTTTGGGTATGTTTTCTTTGGGTGATCAGCTTATTGGAAGTTCAAGATATGTTTCTAAAGATCTGTAGTGAGTGTTTAATATCACGCATGTTATATTGAACTAAATTAGTGATGAGATTTAGTGGTTGCATGATGGTTTAAGGTTAGAGATGATGAACAGTAACTCTGTTCATCAAATCTCTAACAAGAAAGGTTCAATGAACACTACATGCATTGGAATTTGGGAAAAATGATTTTTATAAGCATTAAGTTATAAGACCCACACCCAAAACTATAGCCTTAATTTGAAAATTTGACCTTGTAACAGGTCCTACCACAATGAATGGATCAAACCAAGGTAGACCAGACCAATGAAACTCAATGTAGGTAAAAAAGTTTAACCCTCATAACCAAAATACATAAGTAGGATTTCAACTAGGGGTCCAGCACATCACCACCAAGGTGCGATCGATCACTTCCAGCACCCTAGTACTGCACCTCCTGTAGCGAGTTAGCTTTGGAGAACCTACCGGATTGGACCATTGGTGTAAGACCCTGATAACTGTCTGATTTTCATATTTTTATTTCATTTATACTATTTCCTTTATACTATGTTTTTTAATGTGTTTTATGTCTTATTGAACTAAATAGGTTGAATTTTATTAATTAACATATTTTAGAGACATTGTGAATTAATTGTTAAAAGATAGGAAAATTCTAGCATCCTTAATATTGATGTTCTGAGTTTCATGCAGGTTTTTAACATGGAAAGAGTTTCAGAATTGAAAAGTTATCATCAATAAAGTTGTAGAGGACGTCTCAATCTTTTTGGAATGGCATTATGGAGAAAAATCAGAGTTCGTTTGGGTCTCCAAACATGGCTTCAAAGTCTGTCACGAAAGTCTAACCGAATCCGAATTGGAGTAGCCCTCTGATCTGATTAAAGCATTCAATGGTATATGTAAATTCCATAAAGTCTCCTAATCAAGTTAGAAAATCTAAACCTACAATAGAAGACTCCAAATAAGAAAAGAAGACTTTACAATTTTTGAATTCTAAATATAGAAGAACTCCTACATGAAGAAGGACTCCTACACAAAGGAGTTATAAGTTACAAATGATTGTCATGTTTTATATATAGAGCATTAGTGTTAAGATAAAATCTCTCCCTCTTTTTCTGGAAATTTTTCTATCTCTGAAAGGATTGTAATGTCTAGCTAATTTTCTTATTTAGTTCGAGGGAATTTTAATGCCCAAACTCATGTCAATGGTGTAATCTCTATTCAGTAACGTTGTTCTTCTGCTCTCTTTTATTGGAATTGCTTATGTTATTCTTTTCTCTTTAATTATGATATTTGCCTGAATAATTCAGTAATGGTTTACTGAATTGGTTAGATTAATATTAATTGCTAGATCTAGAATCTATGATACGTAATCAACCTGATTCAAATCACAAGTAGGAAACAATGGTAGATGATTATGTCCAAGTTTTCGTCTCATCATTGTGAATAATATAACCCAAGTTAATTAATCCCCGCTTGTGCGTGATTGTTGCTTAGATTGATCTATTTTATACCCTCTTAATGCTGCCATTGAATTAATCATTGAGAGTTTATTCAGTGTTGTTCAATGGTTAGTTCTCTCTGAAGAGCTTGTTTCAGTTGAGGTACTTAAGGGAAAACTCGGATAACATAGCTTATAATTATTTAGGGTCTTTAATTATGATTGGAAGGAAGAGATTAACATTGCAATTAATTTTACTCATTGCATGTGTCAGTGGATATTGAACCAATCACTAAATTTTCTCATCTAATTATATTTCTATTTAAATTCTACCTATTTACTTTCAATTTGATTCAAACAACCAAATACTCCTTCGTTATTGTGTTCACCTAGCATTAGTTAGTATATTTAGTTTGACCAGAATATAAATCTTAATCAATTCATTCTCTGTGGGATCGACCATTGCTTATCCTATTTATAGCTTATTAATCAGGTCAGTAAAGAAATATTTAATTAAATTGGTGCATTAAACACGCTACCAGACCCACACTATATTAACCCAGTCTAACCTTATTGTGCTAGGTCTTCCCATCATAGCTAGACCAACTGTGTGAAGAAAACCACAAGACCAGGTAAGAGAATCTTCTCATAGACACTTAAATTTAAGTGTATGGCCGACTACCTGAGTAGGTATGGTCAACCATATGGTGAAGAATTAAGACCACCCAAAATGGGACGTGTGGTCGATGCTTTCGAAACGTGTGGTTGATGAATTTTGCCACTATATGTCCAATAACACTCACACAAATTGGAATCCAAAATTCAAAAACTTTTCAAATCGAGGGGGATCTCTTTCTTATTGTTGGAGAGCTCTATATGGAGATTTTTATTCTATATAAACGACGTCCCTCATCCCTTTTTCACTCTTTTGGGACTTTATTAAACCCTAAAACCTAAGGGGGAATGGAAGAGGAAGAAAAGGAGAAGGAGATTTAGAGAAGAAGTCCAAGAGAAGGAGTTATGCAAACTCTCTACAATAAGTAAGGTATGAACCTTGTCTCTATAGCCATAGAACTCCTAGAGTAGGAGTTTCTAATGCAAATTATGATACAAACCCAATGTGAGGATTCAACTATGGGATTTTTTAAGAAAATTTCAAAGGGGATGATGGAGAATGGGTTAGGGTACTTAGTCTAATAAAAACTAAGAATTATGGCCAAAGAATGATCATTAGGGAGAATCCCGTTCATGAGCCAAGAGGAGGAACTCATAGGAGGACTAAAAATCAAACCAAACTAGTATGGTCACAGCTATGGTTGACCATAAGGTGATGACAGAGTCGACCAAAGCCATTCGGGAAGAATACAGGAAACATATGGTCACAGGTGTAGTTGCATATAGTGCGACCACAGGGGTCGACCGTAAGTCATATGATCGACATAGACACGCACCACATGATTAATCAGTCGCCTATCAATGGTCTATTTTGACTTTCGACAAATGTAACTTATCACACATGAACCCTAACTTAAATTTATATAATTCCTAGGTTGCTAAATTGATTCAAAGAGATTTGGAATGCTTGGAAGGAGATCAAATATCATTAGCAGGTGAGGAAACAAGGCCTAAACTAATTGATTAATAACAAGTTACTTTTTTTACTGAGTCCAATGCCATGAATGATTATATGCTTGTTTGCTTATAACGTACATCTCACATGTCATCTAATATTACTGATATTACTATTCATGCATCTTTATTTTATTACTTTATATCGTACTATGAATGATGGTTGGAATAGGCATGTATTTGTGAGTACGGTTGGTGTGCTGTGTGGGGAAGGGTGTTTGATCCCTAAACCTTGGTTCACATTGACATTGTCATATCGTCATTACCTTAACAGAACTATTACATCGTAGGGTATTAGGGGAAGTGGTCTCTGACCATGTGGTCTTTGACTCTACTGAGAGGCCTTAGCTCTATCTCTATGGACTTATTAAGGGATGCTGGGGTGAGGCCTAGGATACATTTGGATGACATTAAGATTGATTAGTTGCGAGCGCACTTTGCAATCCCTCGTCAATAGGGACTTACGTGTTGGTATGGGTAGGGCATCAGGGAAATTGTTTACAGTATGTGATCTAAATATTTTAGCTCTATCTCTATTCCATTATGGATATGTATGGGAAGGCAATGGTGTTTGATCCATTGGGCGGATTGACACACTCATGTATAGAAGTGCAGTGGTCGTCAATCCTTTCTATAGCACAGTTACAATCTTAAAACTAGACCAATGATATTGAATTGAAGGCATGCATATGTTTACGTATTGTTTTGTTTGCTCACTGAGCCATAATGTGTGCTTACCCTTTCGATGTTGAATATTTTTAGTTGATGACGCAGGTAATAGAAGACTACATGAATGCATTATTGTATGGACAAATGGCGGCTATGGACATGGAGCTGTGGAGGATGCACATGAGCCATCATGCAAGTGCAACCAATGTGTTTTTGATTAGTTTAGTTATATTTGACTATTGGAACATGTAATTGATTAAATTACGCTATGTCTTGAGTTATTTCGAGATAACTAGATTAAATATTTATTTTATCACTATTAGACCTCCGTTCATTATTTATAAAGACTTTTGCTATTTTATTAATTATCTCTGATTATTACTATGAATGTGTTTTGTTTAATATGGTTGGTACGGCATATACGAGAACCTGGTTGAATCATTGGTTTTATGATAGTTCATCACACTACTGGTTAGTATAGAATTGGGGTGTGATAACTTGGAATTAGAGCTCTCGGGCTCTACCCACAAAACCTGAATATTTCCACAAGGGTCATGAATTGAGTTAGGATGAAATAAAAGTTGTAATACAAAAACATCATAAGCATCTTGTTGTTTAAGACATAAACTAAGAAAAAGAATAATGCACCTATTGTAAAGGTGAAACAAATATATATATATATATATATATGTCGAATAAAAAATAACAAATTTATATCTGAAGTAGAGTACGGTCCACAATCCAGACAGTTATTCTGTAGTATAAACAAAAGAAAAACAAAAAGCTATCATAGCACTGAAGGAGTAAGAAGAAGAGGTGCCTCCCGGTCTAGGTCATTGTCCTAGGCGTATACCCTCGTGAGCTAGGCTATCTGTGTCTGGATCGCTCAGAGACTCTCAGCGAGGCTCACCACTTGCCCTCAGTCGTGCAGTGAGTGTCTAGGATCTCTCTTACCCACTGATCTATAGTACGTTGATCATCCGAAATCTCATGGAGTAGTGCCATCATGTCATCTGGTGGTGGGCCCAAAGGACCAGTCTAGTAGGAAGTCCGAGGAGGGCCAACTCCAGTAGAATGCTATGGAGAAGGAGGAGTTATGGCATCTAGATCCATATACATCTGGTCATCATCCTCATTATCATCCCTTGATGTTGCCGCCGTTGTAGCCTCCGCATTGGTTGTCGTCACCCGAGTAAGAGGACGTCTCATGGCATTTCTCTCATCATCACTGATCTATATCTCTCTCATCCCCATCCTACAGATAACATCCCAGTCAAGGTCAACTAAAAAGGTGTCCTCATAGATCCTCTCATCCTCTAAGTTTACCAGTAGGCGAGAGAGTAGAGTGGTGATCGAATGTCCATAGGGTAGGTTACCCCTCGAACCGGGCATCGTGGCTCTGTGACATAGTTTGAATGATAATGTATGACAGACAGGCTATCTAGTGTAGATGTAGTATAATAGGAACTGGGTCAGCTGTGAGACCATCTGTAAGCACCCCATTTTGCCATCCCAGCTAAACAAAGTCCTGCTGGTGGGTGGACAACAAAAGGAAGAAAGGTGATCGAAAGTTTGGATTCTTGACTGTGAATTTGAGGAAGTTTTCAATGGGTCTGTGAATTTGAGGAAGTTTTCAATGGGTCCACAGCAAGGTCATGGGTTATAATTTTGCATGGATGCGTAGGTCATAGAATTATCTTCGAAACGAGACCAGAATTGCTCAATTTCGATATCAAATGAGGAAGATATGACCATTTTAGTCAGATAATACATATAAGGGAGGTTTATGAAATTATTATAAATAATCCTAGGGGCCTTTATGCAAATTATCCTAAGTTGGATTGTTTGAATTTCAAATCATCATATCTTGATCATCCGACATCGGATTCAGATGATTCCAAGACCATTATTCTTCATTCATGATGTTCTACAAAGTGGACGTAAAAAATCCCAGGTAGAAGTCACCAGTGGGTCCCATGCAAGCTTGCATGCAAAATTATCGTCAGAACTTCAAAGCTGCATATCTTTTCCGTTCTACATCGGATTCAGGTGATTCCAGTTCCTATATTCCTCATTTTTAATGTTCTACAAAATGAACGTAAAAAATTTGGAATAGAGGCCATCGAAAAATTCCATGCGGGATGACAACGGAATTGACCCATGAAATGACAAGGAGAGAAAACCCAGTTAATTCCAATTAATCCAGTCAACTCAGTTCAAGCTAGTTTTGGTCCAACCTAGCTCAACCCATATCAGTTTAACTCAGTCAACCTAAGTCAGTCTCAACCCGTTTCGAACCAGTTCATTCATGTGCATAGTATTTATATATATTATATATATTATATACTATATATATATATATATATATATATATTTATATTTAATATAATATAGTGTGGTGTATGTATGTTATTAAATATATGTGTATATATGTATATAATATATATTATTATATGTAAATGATAATCCAAAAGATTTTGAGAAGAAAAAGGAAAGAGGGGAGAGAAAAACGAGAAAGTGAAGGGGGATTTTGGTTTTGGAGATAATCCAAAAGATTTTTGAGAAAAAAATGGAAAGAGGGGAGAGAAAAAACGTAGAAGAGAAGGGGATTTAGGGTTTTGAGATAATCCAAAAAGATTTTGAGAAGAAAAAGGAAAGAGGGGAGAGAGAAAACGTGAAAGAGAAGGGGATTTAGGGTTTTGAGATAATCCAAAAGATTTTTGAGAAAAAAAGGAAAGAGGGGAGAGAAAAAACGTGGAAGAGAAGGGGATTTAGGGTTTTGAGATAATCCAAAAAGATTTTGAGAAGAAAAAGGAAAGAGGGGAGAGAGAAAACCTGAAAGAGAAGGGGATTTAGGGTTTTGAGATAATCCAAAAGATCTTGAGAAGAAAAAAGGAAAGAGAGAGGAATAAAAGAAAAAAAAAAAGAAAAGAAAAAAGGAGGAAAAGATTCCCCTTCACGTTTTCTAGAAAGAAAACGTGAAAGAGAGAGAGGAGAAAGAAAGAAAGAAAAAAAGGAAGGAAAGAAAAAGGAAAAAAAAATATTTTTTAGAAAAAAGGATCTTCTAGAAAATGAGTGAAAAATTATAAATAGGCAAGAGGAGGATCCTTTTTTCCAGACCAGAGCAGAGAGAGGGAAACGTGGGTGAGAGAGAGAAACGTGAGTGAGAGAGAGAAAACAAGAAAGAAAGAGAGAGAAAAGAGAAAAGAAAGAAAAGAGAAGAAGAAAAGAGAGAAAGAGAAGAGAGAAAGAAGCAGAAGAGAGAAAAAGGAGGATTCACATTCAAAGGGGATTGATACAACCCCCAATCACCCTTCATCAACGGTTTCGCTCGATTTGAGCCCAAGGTTAGTACTCTAAACAAATTTAGAGGTCGTTATAATGCCCGAATGCCAATTTTGCTTAAAAAAGGCTAATTTTCATGAAATCTCAATCATGAATGCTCTATTACATGCTTGTTAATGTTAGGATGCCTATGTCTAACATTTTTCATGAATGATAATTTGTCTAAGCTATTCAATGATGAATTTTTGATTGATATACAATGATGTTTGATGTTTTTGGTAAATTTCATAAAGTGATTTTCTGATCTGAAAATTCCAGATTTAGGGTTCAAACTTAGGACGTACATCATATGTATTTTTTCTAAGATTTTGAAGCCCAAAATTTTATGGGCGTCTCTCTGATATGATAGAAGACTACCCTAAAAATTTCGTTCCATTTGGAATTGGGAAAATATATCAAAAATTTGTCTTTGACATTGCTATTTTTCTCGGATGTAATGCAATCCTCCATCGGAAAGTCTCTAGACAAAGGCCTTATGACCATAATCAGAAACTCCACTTAACATGAACTTTTTAGACATGAAAGTCTTCTAAAAAATGGCACTGGTTTCATATTTTGTCCATTTTTCGTTGAATTGATATCAATTTTTAAGTGCATAGTGCTTTGATTTCAGATCTGTCATGATGTGCTGATTTGCATGATTGAAAAGAGTCATTTTTCACAAAGAAAATATACTGTTTTAACTTGTTTTTCTTAATGAAATTTTAGATCAGACAGTTATCTACATAGATATATGTATGTATTTAATTTTCATTAAGAATAGAATTTTATTTGGAATTTATGGTGCAACTGGTAAAAAATATGGAACAGACCTGACCAGTGTATTTGCCTGTACTTGGGGAATATTTTCGACCTGCCTATGGTCTCTTTTAGGATTAGCTTCCGTGAGACAAAATGTTGGCCTCTGAGTCTTCTTTCCAGGGATATCTTTTAATAAATTTTTGAGTAAGTACAGTGCCCTATGTACCCATTTTGGTCCAGCCTGACAAAGCTGTCATCTTGCTATGTGTTCCATCATGTTTTGATTGATTCTCATATGCTTTGGTTGTTTCTCACATGCCATATTTGATGCTATGCTATGTTCGGATGCTCGTATGCATACACTACTATAATTGGAATAGTCATACTGCCATAATTGGAATAAGAACATTGCCATGATTGGAATGCTACACATGCTTATTGCCATATTTGTCTACTACACTTGCTCACATATTACTGCCATGTTTGGATGCACACTTACCATGTTTGTATTGATTCACATGCTCACTTGCCATTTTTGACTGATGTGTTGTTAAATTTGAATATATTTCCAACATGCTATATTTGGATGCTTACACTGCTATATTTAAGCTCACATTGCTTTGTTAGATTGTTTACATTGTACAACAACTAGGGCAAGATACACCCTAAGATGGAAAGAATTGAACAATTAGGATAGTAAAACCCTAAAAATGGAAAGAATAATTAGGGCAAAATAAACCCTAGAATAAAGAGAATAATTAGGGTATGAAACCCTAAAAAATGAAAATCACAATGAAAAAGGATAGGAAATCCTAGAAACCTAAAAATGGAAACAATAAAAATGGTAGGAATTTAGGTCTCATCCCTAGATCCTATTAAAAAAAATAGAAAGAATTTGGTACACATCCCAAATAAAAATGGTAGGAATTTAGGTCTCATCCCTAGATCCTATTAACAAAAATAGAAAGAATTTGGTACACATCCCAAATAAAAATGGTAGGAATTTAGGTCTCATCCCTAGATCCTATTGACAAAAATAGAAAGAATTTGGTACACATCCCAAATAAAAATGGTAGGAATTTAGGTCTCATCCCTAGATCCTATTGACAAAAATAGAAAGAATTTGGTACACATCCCAAATAAAAATGGTAGGAATTTAGGTCTCATCCCTAGATCCTATTAACAAAAATAGAAAGAATTTGGTACACATCCCAAATAAAAATGGTAGGAATTTAGGTTTTATCCCTAGATCCTATTGACAAAAATGGAAGGATTTTGGTACACATTCCAAATCCGACTCTCACAAATTTCAAACTACGTCGTACCTGATTTCTAGGGCAAACCCTAGAATACGTAGGAAATTTGGGAATCCCAAATATGGTACAAAGCCACCCATCAACCATACATCCAGCATAAACTTCAACTTGAACAACAAAGAATCTAATTAAAGCAAATGCATAAATCACTTCCATAATCTTTAATCACAAACCCATTTTCGAACTACGTTTTTGGACTTGATTTCCAGGATTGGAATACGTAGGCAGTTTGAGATGTCTTACACATCTCAGATTCAGTCCAAGACCGAACCATCTTTGGTTTGGTTCACTGTATAATATTGTACATTACATTTGCTTGTTTATTTGCTTTAAAACATGATTGGCTGAACCCTAGGTTAGAATAATTTAGCAACTTGGTTTAGGACATCCCCCATTGAACCCTAGTCATCCAGTTGACCAAGCACAGTCAAAATTAGAATTTAAGGAAAGTTTAGGAGGCCGATATTGATCGGGCGGTTTGGGTGCCTAACACCTTCCCATAACCGTACCCTGAATACTTACCCGATCTCTTGCAGACCAAAGAACCGATACATTGGGTCACGAGTCAATAGAAGTCTTACCTTAGGGTGAGGCTACATTTTTAGAAGTCCTAGACCTTAATCTAGGTGGCGACTCCAACAGAATAAATCGATCTTCATCGATACAGGATACACATGTCCATCCAGAGGAGGAGGATCACGTCGATTTCCCATTGTCCTCACACCATCTCGTAATGTCCACTTTGAAGGATAAGGTTATGCTAGATAATCTTACAGTATACCAATGGCTTAGGATGCAGATTGACCGCCTTCATCTCCCAGCGGTCATCGTGAAGAATCTGACTGCACACCTTTGCCTACGCATCATATTGGTTAAGAACTTAGGTTCTTTAGGAGCATAGTATACCAATGGACCAGTGCTAGAGATACCCAGAGCATTTTCCAATTATTAGGTGTTGGAAGAAATAAGAATCCCTTTCATCCAACTGGTGATCTGAAGCACTCTCTAACTATTTATGTCCTCTAGGTCACCTTCTAATTGAAGGTTGCAACAAAAATACTTAACCAAATCTGGTCTAGTGCAACCCTCATACTGGGTCATAGGAAGCCAGCACATATGCCTAAATGGGCAAGGCCCGATAAGTTGACAAACCGACCCACCTCAACTTTTTTTTTTCGGTACCAAGGACACCGAGCCTCTGCTTCAACAGAACGGAAGCGAGATGCATCATAAGGTCTGGCCATCTTGGTACGGGCCATGATAATGGCAAGAAAAAGAAATAAGAAAAACAAGTTAGAAAGTTAGAAATTTAGGCAGCATAATGGCATAAAATGGGAAAAAGCCTCACTTTTCACCAAAACACCTAGGCAAGAGGACTTACATGGGTCACAAACCATCCTGGAAAGTTAATTTAATCAAAAATTTCAACTAATTAGATTAAATTTGAAAAAAATTTAAAACGTGGGCAAAACCCCCAATTTCTAGGTCAAAATTGGGATTTTCAAACTTCTGACCAAACCAACCGATGAAGCACGAATTTTCTTAAGGGCTTTCATCCATTAGGTAGCCAATAGCAAGGACCACCAATAAAAATTGAATTTTTATGGTCAAATAATTTTTAATTGGAGGAAAACCCTAAAAGTGTTGAAAACCTAGGTATAACAGCCTAAAAGTAAGAAAGGAATAGAGAACAAACCTTGAGGAATAGAATGGATGTTCTCAATCAAAGCAGACACCACCCAATTCGTGTGGTTGACACTATAGCAACTCAGTGGTGGTGAGTTGAGTTGATACCATAGGAAAACAAGAGAGAATGAGAGGGAAAAGTCTCGAAACAGGTTTAAAAACCTGATTTTTAAATCGTGCGGTAGCACAATTCTACCAAAACAGTCAACCACACGATTGACCGTAAGATCAACCATAGGGTCTCAGGAAGTTGCCAAAGTTAGTATGGTTGAACCTATGGTCGCGTGTAATGCGACCATACGATATCGATGACATGACTATTTTGTTGCCTGTTATCGTTTTGTTAGACTTAACACTTCGTAATTTATTCCTTATATTGTGAGACTAACATGATACTACTATTCTACCTTGTCTCACATGTTTTAGCCATTTCCAACACTATTCTATCCAATATATGAAATGGCTGGGTGTAAATCTGGCAGAAGAGGACGGAATGTAAAGCCACATTCATTACTACCTACAAAGGTCAATGCCAATGAAAACCAAAAAGTACAAGAAGAAGATAATGGGAATCAAAATGTTGTGCCTCAGGATGTTCACACCCAGGCTAATCCAATTGATTTACCTACACTACCAACAGACATGGCCACTATTGTGCTGAATTTGACACAACAAGTACAACAATTGCACCAGATGGAGACAAAGATACAAGCTACCTTGGGATTACACCACCAGCTGCAAATAACACATCGACACCTCTTGGTAGTAGTGTTGTGCCTCCCACAACCTTTGTCAATAATACAGTGCCCATTTCCCCAGTGGAAAATAACTCTATACCTATTGTACAGCAGACTCCAGCAATGCATACCCCAGTGTAGAATCTCAGAGTATAGCAAGGGATGAAAAACCAGGGAAGCTACCATAACCAGTTACAAGTATATGGGTATTATGCATAGAATCAGCTTGCTCACTGTAGGCTGATAGAGCGATTCCTAAAGATGAATCCAAAGGAGTTCATGGATAAGCCGTCAGATCCATTGTGGCCAGCTCACTGGATTGACAAAATGGAAAGGAATTTTACAATGATGACTATTACTGAAGAGGGGAAAGTGTTATGTGTCACTTTTATGCTGAAAGATGATGCACATCACTGGTGGAAATCCACTCAAGGTTATCTATTGACCAAGCACACCCACCTGACTTGGGCTATCTTTAAAGAAGCGTTCTTCAAGAAATATTTCCTTAGGAGTTTCAGGGACCAGATGGAAAAAGAATTTCTATGCTTATATCAAGGACAGATGACTGTCAACGTTTATTAGCAATGCTATGAAGAGTTATTCTTCTTTGCTCCCACCAGTATGCATGAAGAAGATACTAAGACCCATAGGTTCATCATGGGACTTAGGGGAAGTATCTAAGAGCATGTGTTGGGATTGGAAAATAAGATATACAATGAAGCTGTATAAATAGCACGAGTTTGGAGTCTAGTCAAAGGGAGACTTACTTTGTTCAAAACAAAGGTATAAAGAGGCGCAATGGAAATTTATTTAATGGAGGAAATTTAAAGACCTTCAAGCCATTCCGTACTCAAGGCTTCAACGCAGCAGCCAAGACTACTCAAATGGCTTAACCTTAGTAGAAGCAAGATAATGCTCAAGTCAAATGCTTCAACTGTGATCAAGTAGGGCATTATTCAAGGGATTGCCTAAACCAATGAAGCAGCTATAGCAAGAAAAGGTTTATGCAGTCACTTTTAAAGATGCTACCACATCACCTAATGTGGTCACAGGTATGACTCAACCTTATGTTTTTGTAGCATGTCTTGTGTAAACATATATACTAATCTAAGTAAAATCATAGGTATCATACCTATAGCTAATATACCTGCCAGAGTACTTTTTGACTATAGAGCCGCCCACTCATTTGTATCTGTTTCTTTTGGAAAGAAGTTAAATGTGTCCCTCAGACCTTTAGACTACAAGCTATTAGTACGATCACCTATGGGATTAAAAGTAGAATTAGATCAAGGTTATCAATCATGTCCAATTATCATAAATGAACAAAACTTGGAAGCAAACCTAGTACAGTTCAAGATGGTAGAATTTGACGTCATCTTAGGGATAGACTGTTATACCAACATTCCATGAGTTTGCTTTGTTCCGAAAAGAAGATATCATTCAAGGACAAAGAAGGAGCAGAATTCAGTTTTTTGGGAACCAAACTTTCTCGTAAATGAAAACTCATTCTTTCTGCATTAAAGGCTAGAAAATGCTTCGAGAAAAGAGGAGTTGGGTACTTAATGTTCGTGGTTGGCCTCACCAAAGAAAATCCACGAGTAGAAGACATTGATGTTGTGCGTGAATTTTTAGATGTATTTTCTAAGGATTTACCAGGATTGCAACCAAATCCAGCGACAGAGTTCGTTATAGGCCTCATACCCAGAGCAGCACTTATATCAAAGGTACCCTATAGAATGGCCCCTACTAAATTAAAGGAACTAAAGGTTTAACTATAGGAGTTACTGGACAAGGGTTATATCTGACCCAGTATATCCCCATGGGGAGCACCAGTGTTGTTCATAAAAAAGAAGGATGGTAGCATTCGACTATGTATAGACTATCGAGAATTGAATAAACCCACGATCAAGAATCGATATTCTTTGCTTGGATCGATGATTTACTAGACCAGTTGCAAGGTGCCAAGGTATTCTCGAAGATTGATCTTCGATCAGGATATCATCAGTTTAATATCAAGGACAGTGATATTCCAAAGACAATATTCAGAACCATATATGGACATTATGAGTTTCTAGTTATGTCCTTTGGATTGACTAAAGCCCCTACAACTTTTATGGAACTCATGAATCGGGTATTCCATGACATGCGGGATACATCGATCATTGCGTTTAAAGATGAAATCCTAGTCTACTCCAAGGACAAAGAGACTCATATAACAAATCATAGAGCCACTCTTCAGTGACTGAGAAAAGAGAAGCTTTATGCCAAATTTACTAAATGCTAGTTCTGGCTAAATGAAGTAGCATTCTTAGGCTACGTATTACCAGTTGAAAGAATTAAAGTGGATCCCAGCAAGATTGAAGCTATTGTGAAATGGATAGCACCTAAGAATGTTGTAGAAATTATAAATTTCTTGGGTTTTACTGGGTACTATCAATGATTCATGAAAGATTACTCTAGAATCGTCGTACCTCTCACTACTTTGACTAAGAAAGGGGAAAAGTTCATTTGGACCAACAAGTATTACGAGTATTTCCAAATGTTGAAAGCAAGGTTAATATCGGCACCAATCTTGACTATTCAGGTACTAGGACAGCCATTCACCCTGTATACCGATGCTTCTGGATTGGGTTTAAGGTGTGTACTTATGCAAGGAGAGCACGTAATTGCCTATGATTCAAGGCAATTGAAGGTACATGAAAAGAATTACCCTACTCATGATTTAGAGTTAGTAATGGTTGTACATGCCATCAAGATATGGAGACATTACCTGTATGGAGAGAAATTTTAGATTAAATCAGACTATAAAAGTCTCACCCACTTGTTCACAAAAGGAGCTGAACATGAAACAGTGAAGATGGTTGGAATTGCTAAAAGATTATGATTATGACATCCAGTATCATCTAGGTAAGGCCAATGTAGTTGTCAAGGCACTGAGCAGGAATGCATTAAAGAAGCTTGATGAATAAGTTGGCACTAATGCAGCAATGTGTCACAAGAAGAATATTCAATTATGGCGATGAGTAGTTTGTAATAGATAAATTGGGTGGATCGACCAACCTAGGATTTATTCATCTATTCTCAAATATGATCACTACATTGAGGATTGTACCTGATCTGATAAACGAAGTGCAAACAGCTATCCAATCAAACCCCTATTTGAGGACAATCCATGAAGACCTGGAAAAAGGTAGGACCACTCTTGATTTCACTCTAGACTCTGGAAAGGGTACTAAGATACAAGGGAAGAGTGTGCATACCTGAAAGTGAAGGTTTAGACATTAGACATAGACTAATGAGGAAAGTTCATTCTACCTCTTATTGGGTACATCCTAGAAGTACAAAGATATATCATGATCTGATGAAATTGTATTGGTGGAGAGGAATGAAAATAGATGTAGCTCGATATGTGTCTCAATGCCTAAATTTTCAACAAGTAAAGGCAAAAAAGACAAAGACCTGTGGGCTTGTTACAACCACTACCTGAACTAGCATGTAAATGAAACTACATTACTATGGACTTCGTTACAGTACCATTGACTCCCAGAGCAGTTGACGTAATCTGGGCGATCGTAGATCGCTTGACTAAGACAGCTTGTTTCATAGCTATACGACCTCAGTATACTTTGGAGAGGCTAGCTAATCTGTATGTGGATAATATTATTAGATTGCATGGAATACCTAAATGCATCGTGTCCAATAGAGACCCATGCTTTACCTCAAAGTTTTGGGAAGGATTATAAATGGCTATGGGTAGAACATTGAAGTTCAGTACTGTATTTCACCCTCAAATAGATGGACAGTCAAAGTGCATTATCCAGATTCTAGAAGACATGCTTTATGCTTCTGTGATTTATTTCAAGGGATCATGGGATGAAAAGTTGTCATTGATCGAGTTTTCTTATAACAACAGCTATCAAGCTACTATACAGCTGTCACCCTATGAAATACTATATGGTAGAAAGTATCGAACTCCTCTATTTAGGAACGAGGTTGGAGAACAGAGAATTATTGGACCAGAGTTTATCGAAGAAACTTATCGAGTAGTCAACATAATCAAGGAAAGAGTCAGAACATCTCAGAATTATCAGAAATAGTATGCAGACAATCGATGTCGAGACCTTGAATTCACCATAGGTGATAAGGTATTTCTGAAAATATCCCCTATGCATGGTTTAAAATGGTTCAGACAGAAAGAAAAGCTGTGTCCCAAATATATTGGACTTTATGAGATTCTGGCGAGATGTGGAATGGTAGTATATCAGCTAGCACTACCACCATCGATGTCCAGTGTACATGATGTATTCCATGTCCCACTACTGAAGAAATATGTAAAACATCCAACACACGTGTTAACGGAAAATCGACTAGATTTGACTGAAGATTTGACATTCGAAGTAGTACCTTCTTAAACCCCCAATTAAAAAGTTCAACATCTTCAAAATCGTAATGTTAAGGTTACCTGGAGAAGCCAAGATGTGGAAGATATCACATAGGAAGAAGATAATGCTATGCGGAAGTAATATGATCACGAATTCGACTTGGAAGGTATGTGCAATTTTAGAGGATGAAATTTATGTAAGGGGAGAGTTGTAAGAGCCACACTATACTAACCCAGTCTAACCGTATCATATTAGGTCTTCCCATCATAGTTGGACCGAGTGGATCAACCGTGTAAAGAAAACAACGAGACTAGGTAAGAAAATCGACTCAAAAATACTTAAATTTAAGTGTATGGTTGACTACCTGAGTAAGTATGGTCGACCATACGATGAAGCATTAAGACCACTTAAAATGGGACATATGGTCGATGGATTTTGTGAATATACGTCTGCCAGCATGCACCCAAATCAGACTCTAAAATTTAGAAACATTCAAAATCTAGGGGGATCTCTTTTCTATTGTTGGAGAGCTCTATATAGATAGTTTCTCTCTATATAAAGGACGTCCCTCAATCCTTTTTCACTCTTTTGGGACATTATCAAACCCTAAAACCTATGGGAGAAAAGAAGTGGAAGTGAAAGAGAAGGAGATTTAGAAAAGAAGGCTTAGAGAAGGAGTTCTGCAGACTCTCTACAACAAGTAAGGTATGAACCTTGTCTTTGTAGCCATAAAATACCTAGACTAGGAGTTTTTAATGCAAATTGTGATACAAACCCAATGTCAGGATTCAACTATGGGATTTTCTGAGAAAATCTCAAAGGGGATCATGGAAAATGGGTTAGGGTACTTAGTCTAATAAAAATAAAGAATTTTGGTCAAAGAATGATCATTATGGAGAATCCTGCTGATGAGCCAAGAGAAGGAACTCATAGGACCAAACTTGTATGGTCACAGCTATTGTCTACTATAGGGTGATGATAGAGTCAGCCATAGCTATTACGAATGAATACAAGAAACGTGTGGTCGCAGGTGTGGTCTCATATATTGCGACCACAGGGGGGTCTACCGTACATGATATGGTCGACTCAAACATGCACCACAGGATCAATTAGTCACCTATCAGTGGTCTGTTTTGACTTTAGAATACTGTAACTTGTCACACATGAACCCTAACTTAAATTCATATAATTCTTAGGTTGCTATTGATTCAAAGAGATTTACAAGGCTTCGATGGATATCAAATATCCTTAACAGGTAAGGGAACAAGACCTAAACTAATTGGTTAATATAGCTACCGTTATTTTACTAAGTCCAATGCCATGAATGATTATATGCTTGTTTTCTTGTAATATGCATCTCACATGTCATCTAATATTACTGTTATTCCTATTCATGCATCTTTATTTTATTATTTTATATCTTACTATGGATGATGGTAGGAATAGGCATGTGATTGTGAGTGTGGTTGGTGTGTTGTGCAGCGAAGGGTGTTTGATCCCTAAACCATGCTTCACATTGACATCGTCATATCGCCATTACCTTAGCAGAACTATTATGTAGTAGGGCATCAGGGGAGGTGGTCTCGGATCGTGTGGTTTTTGACTCTATCGAGGGGCCTTAGCTCTATCTCTATGAACGTATTGAGGGATGGTAGAGTGAGGCCTTGGATATATTTCGATGACATTAGGATTGGTTAGTTGCGAGCCCAGTTTACAATCCCTCGCCAGCAGGGGCTTACGTATTGGTATGGGTAGGGCATCAAGGGAAGTGTTGGTGGTGTATGATTCAGACAGTTTAGCTCTATCTCTATTCTTTGGTGGGTGCATGTGGGATGGCAATGATGCTTAATCCATTGGGCGGATTCACACACTCATGTATAATGGTGCGGTGGCTACCAATCCTTTCTATAGCATCGTTGCAAACTTAAAACCAAACGAAAGATATTGAATTAAATGCATGCATATGTTTTGTGCATTGCTTTATTTGCTCCCTGAGCCGTGAGTGCTCACCCTTTCGACGTCAAATATTTTTAGTTGATGTCACAGATCCTCCTGTAGAAGACTGTGTGAGTGCACCTTCGTATGGACACATGGTGGCTATGGACATGAAAGTTGTGAAGGATTCACACGAGCCATCATGTGAGTGCAACCAATGTGTTTTTGATTAGTTAGCCATATTTGAATGTTGGAACATGTAATGGATTAAATTACACTATGTCTTGAGTTATTCAGATATAACTGGATTAAATATTTATTTTATCACAGTTAGACCTTAGTTCATTATTTATAATGACTTCTACTATTTTATTAATTATCTATTATTAGCAATGTGGAATATGCCAGGTTTAATATGGTGGGTACAGCCTATACGAGATCCTGGTAGAACCATTGGTTTTATGGCGATTCATCACACTATTAGTTAGTCTAGAATTGGGATGTAACAACTAATCAATTCTGATCTTGTTTTGGACTCATCTAAATGAATGTCCAGGTTCATTATCTAATTCAAATTGAGTAGAGGGGAGGGAATCCTCCAATCCACCATGAATGGAGCCCCAATCCACTCCATCGTGAATAGAGTATGGGATTTGGCCATACTCCATCCTTCTCATTTTCATTCTCTGCAAATCGAAAAAGAGAAGAGAGAAAAGAGCACTACCACTCCTAGAGGAGAAAAGTAAAGGGAGAGAGAGGAAGGAACCCTTGCCACCAACAAAAACCATTGTTGGGTAGCACCGACACTAGAGATCCATAACTAGTACCCACTTTCCTTATCTCTTTTACTTCTTTGAGTTAGAATACAATAAGGATGAACCCAAGGGATCCTTGATCATGTTTCTTAGACCGTTGTCTCTTGTATCTATTACTGATCTCTTGTATCTATTACTGAGACTCATTCAACGAATTAAATCAAAGCAAGGATCAAAACCGTTGAGATTTAAGATCCTAAGAATACTAAAATATGGATCAGGAAGAGTCATGAATGGATCTAAGGACCCTAGACCTTAGGGATCTGATTGAATAAATTATTTATGGTTTAGCATTCAAGGAAAACCATCCCTAATGTTGCTAGGATTGAATCCAAGGTATTAAACTAAGCCCAGCAATATCGATATAGAGTAAAATGGAATCGAACCCATTAACACGAGTTGGAATGGGAGTTTGAAGCCCAAACGCATCGTGTGAGCTCAATAAAATTACAGAATACGGTCGAAGAAGTTTTGGTATGTTATAGCTATGTTTTGACACGTGGATAGTTACGTACCACAAGCATGCCTATTGTTAGTGACCGTGTGGTTGGTCACGTGCCGGACAATGAATCGACCCCAAATTAAGACCATTTTTGGATATCACCTCCATAGGAATTTTATGAACCTGCTTATGTGTTCGTATCCCTAGAAACATATGTCTGCATAGGTGTGTTCCATCGTTTCAAATTAAAAACTAATGTTCATACTTCTTATGTTTATTGTTTAGGATTTATATGCAATTGAAAACTAAAGTGGAAAGTGCTTAATAATAGTAATCAGACCTCTGAAAAATATAAATAAATTATTAGGCTATGCTTGGACAAACTATAAAAACAAACAATGAACTAATAGATGAATATTATTATTGTTATTGCTACTAAGGTACAGTAGAACTCCAAGAGAGACAACTTGGGATCGTACTCTTTGTTAGCTTTGCTATTACATCAAGGGAACTAAACCTCTATTTGATAGATTAGTTCTATTGATCTTGTTGAATGATGTAACACGATTGGTAATATGCTTTGTGTGTGATAACATGCCATCCAATAAACTGTATTGTTTCCTCATGCATATGCATTCTCTTATATGCGATCAGTGAAACTCGTAGAGGGTTGGAAGTGGGGTGGAATGGGATGCCTCGTGACCTCTCCATGGAAGGTAAAGCTGGTCTTGATGAATCCTGATGTCTGGTTAAGTTGGTAAGGAGGAAGGTGGGTGGAATGGGATGCTTGCACCATTTCTTACCATTCTGCTTTGCATTGACCCTATGTAACCTAGCCAAGTCACGATGTTCTAAGTGAGGACCAGACGGGGTCTGAAGCTTGGCAATGTTATGGTCCAGTAATTTGGTTAATAGGAAAAGTTATTTATTTGAACTAAAAAATACCCTAGTAACTATACCCCTAACCATTAGGGGGTTATATAGTGGCATGGGTTCAATAAAAGGTGGTTTGAACATAGCTGTGATGCTCCCCATACCCAACATATTGTGGATGGGTAGGCGAGTCGACTAGTGGGATTACCATCTTTTCAAGTGCCCGATAATCTGTGGACTTGGGATGTATTGTGGGCAGGCAGCCAAAGTAAAATGGACTTGCACCACAACGACAAACCTATACTTGGGAGATGTTGCTATGCTCCATATGTGGGACAGTATTCATTCTTTGGGAGTAATCCGTGCAATTGGAGACTCCATGTGTAGGTTGTCTTGAGCTGGCACTTATTGTTATATATCAGACCGTAGTTGATAATTCAAGCATTTTGTTTTTCCATGTTTGATTCTCTTGCTAAACTCGGTGGTTGAGCTTACACTATGTACATAAATTCTTTTACATGCAGGTATGATGGAATGGACTGTGACGTTATGGATTTTAGACAACGTTCATGACGAGATGTGCGAAAGTGATGACTGTGTCTAGGATAGACAACTTAAACAATTACTGGACTTATTCGAACATGGATTATTTAATTTGGTTTTAGGGCCATGTTGCCCATATGAATAATTTACATTTAAAGGATTTAAGTATCTTATATATTTACATTTACAGTGGTTTGGGGATTTATTTATATTAATATAAGTTAATTATCTTAGCTAATGTTATATTATAAATTTAAAACTTCTGCTATACTCTTGACTTTAATTTATGTAATCTGGTGGTGTGGATATATTGTTTATTTCTCATGTTATGTTGGGCTTATTAGTTGGTGTTCCATATTCTGTGATCTTGAAAGGGGATTTCCAGTGCCCTAAATTAGGATGTGATGATCTCATCCATTCCATAGTACCAATACGTCAAGAACGCGGTGTGACATAAGTATTTGTTAAGGTTATCTCAGAGTATGATAGAAGCTCTTGAGTAATTTGTTTGTGGTAGTTATGAATAAATAAATAAATAAATATATATATATATATAACTTATGGAGTTGTCTTCTGAAATTGCCTCCCCGAATAAGGAGAAATGATTCCCTATTTATAACATTTGGAAAGGAATTTTGGATGCTTGAGCCTTGGATTCTTGCTTTGGTGGAAGATAAAACAAGATAGATTTGACTGGTGTTGTGGGGAAACTTTTGACTCCTTTTCTTGGAATTTCTTTGTTGAAAGTGGTAAGCACCATGATTTAGCTTTTGACTTTCTCTTCAGCCTTTTGGTGTAATTTGGGAGGAATCATGGAGGAGAGGAAAAATCACACGATATATATATATATTAGCCAAGAGGGTTTTAAAAAAGGATTCCTCTACTGGATTTTATCATGGGTTTTACTGGTTTGGGGTTTCATGCAATTTTAATTCTAGTTCAATGGATTGCAGGGGGCTCCCTATGCATAACCGGGGTGGCCCGTTTCTGAGATCTTCTTCAATAATGCAATTACAACAATAGCGATGGAACGTTCTTGCAACCCCAATTCAAGTTTTCAGTTCATCTTTACCATTTTCTCAACCTTCCATATTTCTTTTCTAGATACCCATTCATGCTCACATTTCTCTATAGGTTCCAGGAACTGCTTCTGTAGCATATCTTGCTTTTCCCTCACCTCGTTCATTCATTTCTCAAAGAACACCGTTAGTTTCTTCTGTATCCTTTTTTGTGACCAACTGCTACCAGATTATTCCTTGGAGGATTAAGACGAGACGAGATGGAGGAGCCACCTCTAGAATTTGAGATTGAAATGGTTTTGACGACAAGAACATTAAATTCTAAGTTATTTCTGTCCTCCCTTCTCTCTCTGGGATTAATTTTCTTTATTTGACCTGATCGTGATCAGCATCAACCCCCCACTGCCATTTATTTTCATCCTCCTTCCTTCTGTTTAATTAATTTTTTTTAGATTTACATCATTGCATGTTTGACAATGAGACTTTGATGATACCCATGCTCTGTAAGTTTCCTATGATAAACAAATACATCCATGGCTACATCAAAATCAAAATCAACAACTATGAGTGTTGCCATTGTTGTACCGGTCAATGTAACAGAGCTTCATGAACGGAGATGAACAAAGGAAGGTAGAAAACGGTAGAAGAGGTAGAAGGAAGTTATGGATTTCAATAAAGAAAGATGAAAGAAACAAAGGAAGTTTGAAAACGGTAGAAAACTATGAGTGCCGCCATTCCTACAACTTCCAAGACACTCCTAGTGTCAATCTCTCCCAAAAGGTTGTGGGCTCTAACAACCCCAGAATCTTCAACTTTCCTAAGCTCTACATCGCCTCCAAGGGTTTCAGCGAAAGTGAAATCCTCAGTATTGGCAAATTTGGCCATGTTTACAGAGCCCTTTTACTAAGCGATTACACTATTGTTGTCGTCAAGTGCTTGTCTGAGAAAGGAGAACAGTTTGAGAAGACAATCACAGCAGAATTGATGGCCGACCCTCCACTCTGCCATCGAAACATTGTTCGCTTGAGTGGTTGTGTGTTCAGTGATTCTATGGTAGTTACGTTAAATCGGAGCTTTTCAATAACAAGAGAATGTAAGGGATAAGCTAAAATAGATTTGAACCAAGTTCATTAACAAATCTATACTTGAAAACAAACAAAATACAGCAAGCACTTGTGGATAGTAACCTTCAAGTAGTAACATGTAGAAAGTATAAGAAAGACAAAGAAAAAAGGAAATCAGGGAACTAAATACCTCTTTAGACAAGGTATAACTGTCACACCCCAAATTTATGAAATGTAAAGTTTCGGTAGGTGACTAGACTGCCCGATCATTTAAAATCGGTCCAACCAGGAAACATGCTAAGTACGTGCCGAGATCAAACCACCATCAATATCATGACACCGTATCAGAGTAATTAGTATAGCGGAAACATATTAATTAAACTGAGCCCTACTGATATTAAATTGGGTAAATAAGTAGGTGACATTATTCAATTGTTATTCTTGGTTTCAAATCAATCAAAGAAAGACATGCCTACTTGGCCTTATGATACTGAGCACCGCACACTAATAATGCTTAAGATACTGTAGGCTATTGTTTAATAATGAACTCATAATCTTCACTGGTCTTCTATTCTAGCACGTCTCCATCATGATCATAGTCTACTACTGGTCCCATTGTCTCCATGGTTACTTCTCCATTGTATTCTAGATCTGGAATGGTTGGAACACACGTTTTCTCGGTAATACCTACAAACACAACTAAAAAGAGTGGTGATCGCAAGGTTGAGCTCTCTAATTTGAGCTCATAAAAAACAAATAGGTAAGCAATCATGAATGAGTAGATTTATGCACACAACAAGAGTCAGGTCTAATGTATGCTAAGTAAGCTATGGAAAGGCCTGGCCACACTTCCCCGACACTTACCAGCCCACTTCAATAGCCCTAGTAAAGCCACGCTATATCCCAATCAAAATGGTGATCGGGTAGCAAGTCCAGCCAATGACGCTTCAACGAACATTACTGACCATTCCTAGTTCCCCCTCATCACTCCATTCCATCAGTACCTGACCCCTTATTGGCCAGGGTTACACACATGGGTTTTGTCACTAACCAGTCCTATATGACGTCCTATGTACTCTCTCAATACCTTAGTAGGATTTCCAGACCATCCATTTTGCCCCCCTAAGTTGTTGTCCTCCCTTAAGATATTGGACAATACATGGCAATTAGTTTGCTTAGCAGGTTAGATCCAACACTCTTCGACCCTTTCACCATTGCCTACTAAGCATTCACACATACAACCACAGTCAATCATATTATTGATGCAATGCATGCAAAAGACAATAATTGGATGACATGTAATAAGCATAAGCATGCAGCATCAACATCAATATATATCAAAACACATCAAAATTAGGTCAGGGTTTTGTTCCTCACCTGAAATTCCCTAATTGCGGTTACTCATGCTAGAATAATCAATGTTCCTGGTGTGCTCTACATCTATGCATAGTGTCGAATTATTGGTTACAGATTCTTCATCATTTATTATCAAATTATGAAAGTTTGGGGATAACCGGTTGATACCACGGTCACATATATCGTGACTGGAGTAGCATCTGACTGAGGTCTAAACCTTCTACCAATGGTCGATCTAAGCATCTATTGAAATAGTCTCAACGATTACCACTACGTTCTATCACTTTCAGTGACCTACTTAAATTGCCCAGTTGTTAGGCCAGATCTTGGGGTCCATCATCTGGGGTAACATCTGAACTCTGCCAAAAAGGTTGGCCTACGCAACTTGGCCTGACGGGATGCTCGGATTTTGCATCCAGGGAGCCATTTGGCCCTGCTTTCAGGCTTCTCCTTCTAGTATTCCTAACATTGCCTTGGACATAGAATTTGGTATTGGCCTCACGACCTTATACGCCATCATTACCATTAGCAAGAGGTTTCCCTCTAGTACTAGGTATATGGGTTTCAATGGTAATGTAATGCATCGACATTATTTAGGTTCCATTGAATTATTCCTACTTCCATTACTCATTCGTGATTATCATTAATAGATTTCCATGTTTGTTTACCATTATACTCTTTAACATTATTTAACTACATGGTTTCATTTAATAAAGTCCCTACTGCGTAACATATGAGGTATTACCTACAATGAGAGCTCAACAATGCTAACGGCTCTTGCAAACTCCTTCTATCATTCTCTTCCTTCTTCCTTCCACTGTCCTCCCTTCCAATAGTACTTTCTCTTTGAGAATGTGTCAAAGGTTCTATAATGAGTATTACATCCTCAAGAGAGAGAGGTATAGTAGAGTTCATCTTCTAAGTCCCCTTCTTGATGTAGGACTCTACCAGAAGTAGGAGACAATAAAGGAAGGCCATGTGGCAAGGAGGTTGAGATAAATTGGGAGTTCCTACTTCCTAGAGGATTCTAAGGCAGAACTACAAATGAGATGGGACTCTAATGAGTCATCGAAGGCTAAAGGAATATTCCTAACCACCTCTGGAATTGATTCAACTTAGTCCATTCCCACTGACAGGTTATATATCTGTAAGCACCCCATTTTTGCCACCCTCGGCATAAGTGAACCAATATGGCAGGTTTCTGATCTTTAACCCAAAAATTTATGATTTTCACTGATCCCCACAGTAGGGTCATGGTCTATTATCTGCATAGATGCATAGGTCATAGAATTATCTTCGAAACGAGACCAGAATTGCTCAATTCCGATATCAAATGAGGAAGATATGACCATTTTAGTCGGATGATACATATAAGGGAGGTTTCTGAAATTATTATAAATAATCCCAGGGGCCTTCATGCAAATTATCCTAAGTCGGATCATTTGAATTTCAAATCATCATATCATGATCATCCGACATCGGATTCAGATGATTCCAAGACCATTATTCTTCATTCATGATGTTCTACAAAGTGGACGTAAAAAATCCCGGGTAGAAGTCACCAGTGGGTCCCATGCAAGCTTGCATGCAAATTATCGTCAGAACTTCGAAGCTACATATCTTTTCCGTTCTACATCGGATTCAGGTGATTCCAGTCTCATTATGTTCCATTTTTAGTGCTCTACAAAGCGGACGTAAAATATTTCCGGTAAAAGCCTCTGAAGGATCTCATGCGAGGTCAGCCAAATTATCGATAATTGGTCCGCTTAAACTTCAAAAATTCATAAGTTGACCATTTTACTTCCAAATGAGGTGATTCAAGTTCCTATATTCCTCATTTTTAATGTTCTACAAAATGAACGCAAAAAATTTGGAATAGAGGCCATCAAAAAATTCAATGCGGGATGACAGCGGAAATGACCCGTGAAATGACAAGGAGAGAAAATCCAGTTAATTCCATATCAGTTGTCAACCTAAGTCAGTCTCAATCCATTTCGAATCAGTTCATCTATGTGCATAATATTTATATATTATATATATTGTATAATATATATATATATATATATATATATATATATATATATATATGTTATTAAATATATATGTATAATATATATTATTATATGTAAATGATAATCCAAAATATTTTTGAGAAGAAAAAGGAAAGAGGAGAGAGAAAAATCTGAAAATGAAGGGGGATTTCAATTTTGGAAATAATCCAAAAGATTTTTGAGAAGAAAAAGGAAAGAGGGGAGAGAAAAAACGTGGAAGAGAATGGGGATTTCGATTTTGGGGATAAATCCAAAAGATTTTCAGAAAAAAAAAAAGAAAGAGGGAGAGAGGAAAAACGTCACTTTTTCTAAGGGAATCCAAAAGATTTTTACTGGAAAAAAAAAAGGAAAGAAGAAAGAGGAAAAAACGTGGGCTTTTTTAAGATAAACAAAAAGATTTTGTTGGAGAAAAAAAAGGGGGAAAGAAGAAAGAAGAAAAACTCACAAGAAGAAAGAAGAAAAACGTGAGTTTTTCTAAGGGGATCCAAAAAAGATTTTGTTGGAAAAAAAAAAGGAAAGAAGAAAGAGAAAAAAAAACGTGGGCTTTTCTAAGATAAACAAAAATATTTTTTGCATTTCCAAAAGAGAATAAAAGAAGAGGAAAAAACGTGAATGAGGAGGGTTTTTCTTTTGGGGCTAGGTTTTGGGAGAAAAAGAAGGGAGAAGAGAGAGAAAAAGAGAATAAAAGAAAAGGAAAAAACGTGAATGAGGAGGGTTTTTTCTTTTGGAACTAGGTTTTGGGAGAAAAAGAAGGGAGAAGAGAGAGAAAAAGAGAATAAAAGAAAAGGAAAAAACGTGAATGAGAGAGGGTTTTTCTTTTGGGGCTAGGTTTTGGGAGAAAAAGAAGGGAAGAAAAGAGAAAAAAAATGGGGAAAGAAAAAAAAAACCTGAAAGGCTGCTCACGTTTTTGGGAGGAAAATAAGGGAAGAAAAGAGAAAAAAACCGAAAAGGGGATGAGGGAGACCGAAACAAAAAAAGAGGGGAAGGGAGAGACCGAAAGGAGATCGAGATAGAGAAGAGAAGATGAAGAAGAAGAAGTAGCAGCAGTAGCGTTCGGTAAGCTCTGCTTCCTTTCCCTTTTTTCTTTTCCTTTACTTTGTGTATTCTATGCTCACTCCACCACACCTGCACATCAATATCATAACTCACCTCCTTGTTACATCCGATTATCCAACCACCAAAATTGATTGCTGCCACCTGGTTTCATATCCCACATACACTCATACACCCACCAAAAGCCTTCGTGAGCACCACATGTACAGGCCACCAGCTTTGCCCCTCCTACCCACCTTGTTGTTCATCCACATGCATAAGCCCAATCTTAGTCAGTCCCTACCATTAAGTTGCTATCCTCTGATTATAATTTTATGATTGGATCTTGGCCACATGATTGAAATTTGGTTTTTGATACATTGATGCATAATTAGATCTTGGCCACATGATGGGAATTTGATTTCGATATATTGATGCATGATTGGATCTTAGCCACATTATTGGAATTTGATCTTTGATATATGGTTAGATCTTGGCCCCATGATGGGAATTTGATTTTTATATATTGGATCTTGGCCACATGATTGAAATTTGATTTTTGATACATTGATGCATGATTAGATTTTGGCCACATGATGGGAATTTGATTTTGATATATTGATGCATGATTGGATCTTAGCCACATTATTGGAATTTAATTTTTGATATATGATTGGATCTTAGCCACATTATTGGAGTTCGATTTTGATATATTGATGCATGATTGGATCTTCATTCTGATTAATTTAAGCAAATCTGAATATCATGCACACAAGTGGTTTTTGATACATATGATGCCACATATTGCCATATTTGTCTGCTACACATGCACACACTGCCACAATTGGAATAATCATACTGCCATGATTGGAATGATCATACTCACATGCTATATTAAATGCTCATTGTCACAATTAGGGTAGAAAACCCTAAAATAGAAAGAAAGTAATAATTAGGGTAGAAAACCCTAAAATAGAATAAAATAATAATTAGGGTAAAAAACCCTAAAAAAAGAAAATAAAATAATAATTAGGGTAGAAAACCCTAAAATGGAAAGAAAGTAACAGTTAGGGTAGAAAACCCTAAAAAATGGAAATAAAATAATAATTAGGGTAGAAAACCCTAAAAGGGAAAGAAAGTAACATTTAGGGTAGAAAAACCTAAGATGGAAAGAAAATAATAATTAGGGTAGAAAACCTTAAAATAGAAAGAAAGTAATATTTAGGGTAGAAAACCCTAAGATGGAAAGAAAATAATAATTAGGGTAGAAAACCCTAAAATGGAAAGAAAGTAACAGTTAGGGTAGAAAACCCTAAAAAATGGAAATAAAATAATAATTAGGGTAGAAAACCCTAAAATGGAAAGAATGTAACAATTAGGGTAGAAAACCCTAAAAAAAGAAAATAAAATAATAATTAGGGTAGAAAACCCTAAAATGGAAAGAAAATAGCAATTAGGGTAGAAAACCCTAAAAAATGGAAATAAAATAATAATTATGGTAGAAAACCCTAAATATGGAAAGAAATAGCAATTATGATCTTGCCATGCTTAGAAGATAGCATACTAGATCATGCCACATAGGCTCTTGCCTTATTTGGAATACATGCCATATTTGAAAGATTTTTAAACAATCTTACTGCATGTGAATTTCTTCCCATAAATGTTTCATGTGCCATATTTAGATAGAATATTCTACTTTTTGGCAATAACTTATTTTATACAACACCCTAGTCAAACTGCCATATCTGCACACTTCTAGAAGACAATCTAGGCGTGGGGACGTGCATTTAGGCACCCACATTCTTGGGAAGGACGTAATGGGAATAATAAAACCTTAATAAAGAAAGAGAATTCTTTGCCAAACCTTCCAAAATTAGAATTCAGAATGAAAAGGGTAATTTAGGACGATTTGCCCCTAGGTAAACCCTAAACCTAGAATAGGTTCTAAACCCTAAACCTAGAATAGGTTCTCAATCATTAACCTAAAATTGGGTTATCCAGCCCGAACTACGTGGATTCTGATTCCTAGGGCAAACCCTAGGATACGTAGGCTATTTGGGAGAAACCCAAATTCAGATCCACATCTTAGTCCACTTGGACTATCCATAGATCCACTAGGATATTTATCCACATTTTTAGTCCACTTGGACTATCCATAGATCCACTAGGATATCCTCCATATTTTAACCCAAATAGGATTATCCAAACCTTAGTCCACTTGGACTATCCATAGATCCACTAGGATATTATCCACATTCCAACCCAAATAGGGTTATTCTTAGATCCATTAGGACTATCTATCAGTCCACATGGACTATCCAGATCCTACCCCATAGGATTTCTCAACCATTCAAGCATAAATTTCAACTTGAACAAATAAACTTAATCATGCACAAGCATAAATCACAGCCATAAACTTTAATCACACCTGAACTACGATGGTGAACCTGATTTTCGGAATAAATCCATAATACATAGGCAATCTGATGGATACAGATTCGGTTCAATGATATCAAACCCCTTGGTTTGGTTTGGCTTAGCAAATAGAGTCTAGGATAGGAAAGGTATAGGAGACCGATTTCGATCGGGCGGTTTGGGTGCCTAACCCCTTCCCATAATCGTAATCTGACACTTACCCAATCTCTAATGGACCAGAAATCCAATCTAAGGGTCATGAGTCAATCGAAGTCTTACCTTGGGGTGAGATTTCACATTTCTAAGGTCCTAGACCTAAATCTAGGTGGCGACTTTTAAAGATTTTCCATCTTTGTCCTCACAATATCTTGTCAGTTCGGTGCTGGCTGGATATTACTAGCTCTGATTTCTTAACTAGCTCTAGCGATCGGTGCCAGTAATAAAAGATTTAATTGTAACTTTTATTTCATTTCTGGTTTGGTCCATAATTGATGCAACCAAGTTTCTTGTTAATTACTCAAAAACCCATTCAGTTGATGGTGGAAAACCCCTAGCACAATAGAAATCCGAGTTAGGCTGGATTTTCTAGGTGCTTTCATGGACAGAAAAATGTAGAAAATGTTAAACAAGTGATTGATATACAAGAGTCATGGAATGTTATGAAACTATGAAAAATAGTGAGATAAAGTAGCTCTATGAACAAAACAGAACAGATATGGACAACAAGACCCAAGTACAAGTTATTTAGAAAGAAAAATTGTAGAAACCAGTCTAGGTATGCATGAGTATCATGAGTAAGCATGTGACAAGAAATGGAAGCATCCGTTGAGTCAAGCAATTGACAAGAAACGAAAGCATCCGTTGAGTCAAGCAAGTGACAAGAAATGAAAGCATCCATTGAGTCTAAGCAATGCAAACAAAGACAAGAAAGGGAAGCATCTATTGAGCCTAAGCAAGACTGATGAGGGACTAGAAATGGAAACGTCCATTGAATCAAAATCAAGTATCAAGTGACAAGTCCATAGTAAGGCAAGAAGTAGATACATCCATTATACCTCAGTCAGTAATATGTGGATAAGTTAAATAAGAATAGATGAATACAAGATAATTATAATGAGTAAGTCAGTGAAACATGTGAACAGGAAGTGATCTATAGGAATAGAAACAAGTAGTTCAGTATCATGAAACCGTAGCAAAATAAGGAAGTATTCTTAAGAGAAATATTATCAAGTTATGTTAACAAGACAAGGAATAGGAATGTGAAATACTTGTAATTCAATGACATCTATATAAATTTACAGAACCAAGGCAGTTTTCCTATTTCATGACATGTTTTATTGTAATGCTTATTTCATGTATTATTGCCAAGTTGTTAACTATTCACTGAGCTTTGGCTCATCCCAGTTGTTTCCATTTTTTTATAGACATTCATATAGGAGACCAGGTAGATATTACCTGTGTAGAAGACCAAGCTGGGCACTAAACCCCTTGGCACTTATTTTCCATTTTGTGGATAATATTTTGGTATGCACCTAGTATATAGTTACTGATTTCATTGAGTTATGTGTGGTAGAATGTTTTTGGAGTTTAGTCAAACCTTTTTATGTATCTCTTGTAATTAAAGTAAACATTTGGATGTAATTTATGGCCACCAGATATGCAAATATTATCTAACGATGTTTCCCCTACTTTGTTAATGTTTATGGATTGTTATTGAATGAATGGAGGAAGCTTGATGTATGTTATAAGAAAAACAATTACAGGTTCTCATATCTTATGTAATGTAAGTGCCGACCAATGATTCGTTTCCCTCACCTGGGAAAGGGATGTTATAGTGCTTGTATCAAAGCACATGAAGCATTAGCTTAGGTATATTATATATTTAGTACTGGTGGCTTTAGGAGAATCCAGAATAAGCTGCACAATTGAAACTAGTTAAGTAGGAACATGCATAAAATTTAACATATAATGCTTGATGATTATTATTGTGTTATATATAGTTGAAAATGAGATATTAACATTTGTTCTTGTTCTCAGATGCCTCCTAGAAGGGAACCTCGAGTTTGCAATCTTGCATCTCTTCCTTCCTCTTCGGCTTTAGCCCAAGAGGTAAATGTCCCATAAAGGGATGGGGCTCAGGAAGGAAATACACCATTGGCACCATAAGTGCTGAGAGTTCCTGATATGAATGATCAGGAGTTAATGGAGGAATTTGTTTGATTCTTAGAGCAAAGGCATGGTAGGAGAGAGGATAGGGCTGCATAGGAAATTCTTGTGAGGGTTTAACCTCTAGGAGCTATGGAAAGAGTTTTAATGAATTTCCAAAAGCAAAAACCCATAGTATTCAAAGGTACATCCTCGGACCCAGTTAAAGCTACGGAGATCAGTAAAATGGAGGATATTTTTTAAGTTATGAAAATTTCTGAGGAACAAAAAGTTGTGTGTGTAGCTCAAGTATGCAAAGGTAAGGTGAACACTTGGTGGAAGACTACTAAGAAGATTTTAGGAGCGAATGGGCATTAGCCCATTTGGTAGAATTTATCAAAGCTTTCGAGTAAAAGTATTTTCCTCCTTGCTACAAGAGGATGAAGCATATTGAATTTCTCAATCTGAGGCAAGGCACCATGACCTTGCAGGAATATGTTAAGAAGTTTGATGAGTGTGCCAGGTTCCCTGATGAATATGCAAATACTGAGGCAAGGCGAGTGAGGCAATTTGAGGAAGGACTAAGAGATCTAGGTATTGGTTAAGACCTTTCAATTATCAATCTATGTTGAGGTGTTGGACAAGGCTCAAATTATTGAGCTTGACAAAATAAAAGAAAAAGCCGCCGCTGGAAAATTTTTGGGTAAGAGACCTATGGGGGGCAAAAGTAATGCACTGAATAAGAATTCCAAGAAAGGGTTTGACATATGCTATGAAAAGCCAAAATGCTCCAAGTTCCATAAGAAACACTCGAATGAATGTAGAATGGGCACACGTGTGTGTTACCGGTGTGGAGAGGAAGGTCACATGGGTAAGGATTGTACTTCACCATCAAAAGGAAATGCTGGAGAGCAAGGAGGTAACAAGGAACAAACAAAGGGTGCTACTTGACAGTGGCAGAAAGGAAATGCTAGAGTCTATGCAGTCATAGCTGAAGATGCAAAGGGAGCACCAATAAGGTGGCAGTTAAAATTATGATTTTTCTATGTTAAGTTGAAATGTTATAAGCATGTTAGTAAAGAAAAATATTAATGTATATCGGTTTGCTGTGTTTGCTGAATTTGTTTAGTTAAAATTAAATGGAAGTGAATATGAATATATAAGAATAGGTAGGGAAGAGTTTTTATACCAATTAACCTTAGCATTCCTATTTCAGGCTAAATCGTGTGGTCGCAACTATGGTTGCATGATACATGACCACAGGGTCAACCACAACTATTCAGGAAGTTTTCTAGAAATTGTATAGTCGCATGTGTGGTCGCATGTAGCATGACCATGGGGTCAACTGTAGAGTCTGTGGTTAACCAGTCAACCAGTAAGGGCTCTGTTTCCATTTTCGACTACTATAACTTGGTACAATCAAACCCTAACTTAAATGCATACATTCCTTAGGTTCCCAAGTAGTTCAAATCGACTTTCAAGGCTTGGAAGAGGTTGCACATCATTTACAGGTGAGGAAACAAGTCCTAAACTAACTAGATAATAACAAGCTACTTTCTTTTATTGCGTCCAATGCCATGAATGATTCCATGCTTGTATGCTTCTAATGTGCATCTCACATGTCATCCAATATTACAACTATTTCTACTCAGGCATATTTATTTCTATTTATTTATAACATGATGATGATGCTAGGGATAGGCATGTGTTTGTGTGTGTGGTTCGTGTATTGGATGCCAGTGGGGTATCAGGGGGAGGACGTGGTACTATGGTTCAACCTAACCACCAGACTCTAGCTCTATTACTACTCAGTCCTACCTACTGATATCGTCGTATTGTCATTATCTTAGCAGAACTATTACGTCATAGGGCATCAAAGGAGGTAGTATCAAACCGTATGGTCTCTGACTATGTCGAGGGGCCTTAGCTCTATCTCTATGGATGTATTGAGGGATGCTGGGGTAAAGCCTTGGATACATTGGATGGCATTAAGATTGGTTAGTTGTGAGTCCAGTTTGCAAGCCCTTCCCAGCAGGGGCTTACTTGTTGGTATGGGTGAGGCATCAGGGGAAGTGTTGGTAGTGTGTGATCTGGACACTTTAGCTCTATCTCTATTCCATGGTGGGTGTATGTGGGATGGCAATGGTGTTTGATCCATTGGGCTAATTCACATACTCGTGTAGAGAGGTGTGATGACCATCAATCAATTCTATAGCACAGTTGCAAACTTAAATTAGACCAGATAATGAATTAATTACATGCATATGTTTGTGTATTGTTTTGTTTGCTCACTGAGCCGTGACGTGTGCTCACCCCTTGACATTGAATATTTTTAGTTAATGATGCAAGTCCTAATATGGAAGATTATCTAAATGCGCCTTTGTATGGACACAGGGCAGCTACGGGCATAGAAGTTATAGAGGAAGCGCATGATCCCCCATGCGAATGCAACTAATGTATTTTTGATTAGTTTAGCTATATTTGAGCAGTGGAACATGTAATTAAGTATTTTACGTTATGTCTTGACTAGTTTGAAGATCATTGGATTTTATTATTTATTTATCACTATTAGACCTCAGTTCAACATTAATAAAGACTTCTTCTATCTATTTATTTCCTTTCATTATTATTGTGGAATGTGTTTAGTTTAATATGGTTGGCATGGTCTTTACGAGATCCTGGGTAAACTGTTGATTCATATGATAGCTCATCACAATACTGGTTAATCTAAATTTGGGGTGTATCAACTTGGTATTAGAGCACTCAGGCTCTACCAATCAAACATGAATACATTCACATTGTGTATATGAACTGAGACTAGGATAAATTTAAAAACTTTAATACAAGTACACCATAAGCACATGTGTTGGTTGAGACATAACTTAAACAAGACAATAATGTACATATAAAAGTTAAAATCATATATATACACAGACAGGAAAAGGAAATGTAATCATATCATGATAAACAAATAACATAGGGTACGGTCTACAAGTCGGACAGTTGCTTGAGTATACAAAGAATATAGTATAGTAGAAAGAAAGGAGCATCTGTAAAGTAAAAAATTAAAATATCGAGTTGGTACTCACAAGATATGGAACTCGATGTATAACAAAAAAAAAGAAGGAAAATAGCTAATAATACCTAAATCCCTACAAGGGTGAAGGGAAAGATCTCGGGCCAAATCCAACAGAGATAGGAGAAAAATGGCTATACAGAAAAAATAAAAGTAACTATAAAAGAAGATAAAGCTAAACTCCTAGGTGACGTGGAGACTCAGAGTGAGATCCGCCACACACTGATTCATTGGTTGTTGAGCATTAAGAAAATGTTGCAACTATACCCTACCACTATCTATGTCAAGAATAGGTAATGAGAACCGATCTGAGGAGATGCAAATAATGATGATCAGATTAGAGCAAATCAAAAGGGTGAATAACTAGGCCACTCCAGCCAATCTACCTAGACCACCAAGTGCCTTGGCCACTGTTGTAATGAACTTGGCCCTACAAAATACGAGAACAACAGATGATACTGGTTATGGAAGTTGCTATGGGGATCACTACCCTATTTACTAATGCTACACCAACACCTCCAGGTAAGATCAAGTACAATACCAATTGGTAGCAACACTGTATCTCCAGCACCTGTTAACCATAACACAGTACTTACTGTACAGCAGGTCCGAGTAACGCATACACCAGTGTAGAATCTTTGTGCACAACAAGTAGTGTATCAAGGTGGTTACCCTTATTAGCCACCGCTGTATGGGATAGCAGCATCATGGCAGAATGATCCGGTAAGGGTTGAGGAATGTTTTCTGAAGATGAAGCCTCAGACATTCTTAGAAAGGGATCAAATCTATTATGGCTATATATCTAGATAGGAGTATATAGGATGAGGTGCATCGTTGACATACCTTTATGATTATAGAGGATGTACATTCCTGATTCTAAATTATCGTGTTTTGACAGGATACCTTCTTGATTCAACCTATCAATTAGAGTTATAGATGTTATTTCCTTAGAATTAGTCATGATTATACCAATCTAAGCTGCTCTCATGATCGACAACATGCATAGGGATTGAAAGCACCCCATTTTTGCCATTCCAACTGAACGAAGTCCTACTGGTGTGTGGAAAACAAAGGAAGAGAGATGAATGAAAATTTAAATTTTTGGCTACGACTTGGACATGATTTTTGGTGGGCCACACAGTAAGGAAATGGGTTGTAACTTCCATGGATGCGTAGGTCTTGAAAATACCTTCGAAATGAGACTAGAATCACTCAATTCCGATGTCAAATGGAGAAGATATGACGATTTTAGTTTGGGAATAAGATAAGGGTATTTCAATAATATCTAGGGACTTGGATGCAAATTATCATAAGTTTAATTATTTAAACTTCATCTTCTCATATCTAGCTCATCTGATGTCCAAATAAAGTGATTCTAGTGCCATTATTTCTCATTTTTGGTGCTCTACAAAGTGAAAGTGGAAAATTTGGA
>CM053265.1:47129455-47203502 GCA_028583415.1 Protea cynaroides
GAAAAATGTAGAAAATGTTAAACAAGTGATTGATATACAAGAGTCATGGACTGTTATGAAACTATGAAAAATAGTGAGATAAAGTAGCTCTATGAACAAAACAGAACAGATATGGACAACAAGACCCAAGTACAAGTTATTTAGAAAGAAAAATTGTAGAAACCAGTCTAGGTATGCATGAGTATCATGACTAAGCATGTGACAAGAAACGGAAGCATCCGTTGAGTCAAGCAAGTGACAAGAAACGAAAGCATCCGTTGAGTCAAGCATGTGACAAGAAATGAAAGCATCCATTGAGTCTAAGCAATGCAAACAAAGACAAGAAAGAGAAGCATCTATTGAGCCTAAGCAAGACTGATGAGGGACTAGAAATGGAAACGTCCATTGAATAAAAATCAAGTATCAAGTGACAAGTCCATAGTAAGGCAAGAAGTAGATACATCCATTGAGCCTCAGTCAGTAATATGTGGATAAGTTAAATAAGAATAGATGAATACAAGATAATTATAATGAGTAAGTCAGTGAAACATGTGAACAGGAAGTGATCTATAGGAATAGAAACAAGTAGTTCAGTATCATGAAACCGTAGCAAAATAAGGAAGTATTCTTAAGAGAAAATATTATCAAGTTTTTTTAACAAGACAAGGAATAGGAATGTGAAATACTTGTAATTCAATGACATCTATATAGATTTACAGAACCAAGGCAGTTTCCTATTTCATGACATGTTTTATTGTAATGTTTATTGCATGTATTCTTGCCAAGTTGTTAACTATTCACTGAGCTTTGGCTCATCCCAGTTGTTTCCATTTTTTTATAGACATTCATATAGGAGACCAGGTAGATATTACCTGTGTAGAAGACCAAGCTGGGCACTAAACCCCTTGGCACTTATTTTCCATTTTGTGGATAATATTTTGGTATGCACCTAGTATATAGTTGCTGATTTCTTTGAGTTATGTGTGGTAGCAAGTTTTTGGAGTTTAGTCAAAACTTTTTAAGTATCTCTTGTAATTAAAGTAAACATTTGGATGTCTAGATATGCAAATATTATCTGACGATGTTTCCCCTACTATGTTAATGTTTATGGATTGTTATTGAATGAATGGAGGAAGTTTGATGTATGTTATAAGAAAAAAAATTACAGGTTCTCATATCTTATGTAATGTAAGTGCCGACCAATGATTCGTTTCCATCACCTGGGAAAGGGATGTTATAGTGCTTGTATCAAAGCATGTGAAGCATTAGTTTAGGTATATTATATATTTAGTACTGGTGGCTTTAGGACTATCCAGAATAAGCTGCACAATTGAAACTAGTTAAGTAGGAACATGCATAAAATTTAACATATAATGCTTGATGATTATTATTGTGTTATATATAGTTGAAAATGAGATATTAACTTTTGTTCTTGTTCTCAGATGCCTCCTAGAAGGGAACCTCGAGTTTGAAATCTTGCATCTCTTCCTTCCTTTTCGGCTTTAGCCCAAGAGGTAAATCTCCCTTAAAGGGTTGGGGCTCAGGAAGGAAATACACCATCGGCACCATAAGTGCTGAGAGTTCCTAATATTAATGATCAGGAGTTAATGGAGGAATTTGTTCGATTCTTAGAGCAAAGGCATGGTAGGAGAGAGGATAGGGCTGCATAGGAAATTCTTGTGAGGGTTTAACCTCTAGGAGCTATGGAAAGAGTTTTAATGAATTTCCAAAAGCAAAAACCCATAGTATTCAAAGGTACATCCTCGGACCCAGTTCAAGCTACGGAGATCAGTAAAATGGAAGATATTTTTTAAGTTATGAAAATTTCTGAGGAACACAAAGTTGTGTGTGTAGCTCAAGTATGCAAAGGTGAGGTGAACACTTGGTGGAAAACTACTAAGAAGATTTTAGGAGCGAATGGGCATTAGCCCATTTGGTAGAATTTATCAAAGCTTTCGAGTAGAAGTATTTTCCTCCTTGCTACAAGAGGATGAAGCATATTGAATTTCTCAATCTGAGGCAAGGCACCATGACCTTGCAGGAATATGTTAAGAAGTTCGATGAGTGTGCCAGGTTCCCTGATGAATATGCAAATACTGAGGCAAGGCGAGCGAGGCAATTTGAGGAAGGACTAAGAGAAGATATCTAGGTATTGGTTAAGACCTTTCAATTATCAATCTATGTTGAGGTGTTGGACAAGGCTCAAATTATTGAGCTTGACAAAATAAAAGAAAAAGCCACTGCTGGAAAATTTTTTGGTAAGAGACCTATAGGGGGAAAAAGTAATGCACTGAATAAGAATTCCAAGAAAGGGTTTGACATATGCTATGAAAATCCAAAATTCTCCAAGTGCCATAAGAAACAATCGAATGAATGTAGAATGGGCACACGTGTGTGTTACCGGTGTGGAGAGGAAGGTCACATGGGTAAGGATTGTACTTCACCATCAATAGGAAATGCTGGAGAGCAAGGACGTAACAAGGAACAAACAAAGGGTGCTACTTGACAGCGGGAGAAAGGAAATGCTAGAGTCTATGCAGTCATAGATGAAGATGCAAAGGGAGCACCAATAAGGTGGCAGTTAAAATTATGATTTTTCTATGTTAAGTTGAAATGTTATAAGCATGTTAGTAAAGAAAAATATTAATGTATATCGGTTTGCTGTGTTTGCTGAATTTCTTTAGTTAAAATTAAATGGAAGTGAATATGAATATATAGGAATAGGTAGGGAAGAGTTTTTATACCAATTAACCTTAGCATTCCTATTTCAGGCTAAATCGTGTGGTCGCAACTATGGTTGCATGATACATGACCACAGGGTCAACCACAACTATTCAGGAAGTTTTCTAGAAATTGTATAGTCGCATGTGTGGTCGCATGTAGCACGACCATGGGGTCAACTGCACAGTCTGTGGTTAACCAGTCAACCAGTAAGGGCTCTGTTTCCATTTTCGACTACTGTAACTTGGTACATTCAAACCCTAACTTAAATGCATACATTCCCTAGGTTCCCAAGTAGTTCAAATCGACTTTCAAGGCTTGGAAGAAGGTTGCACATCATTTACAGGTGAGGAAACAAGTCCTAAACTAACTAGATAATAACAAGCTACTTTTCTTTTATTGTGTCCAATGCCATGAATGATTCCATGCTTGTATGCTTCTAATGTGCATCTCACATGTCATCCAATATTACAACTATTTCTACTCAGGCATATTTATTTCTATTTATTTATAACATGATGATGATGCTAGGGATAAGCATGTGTTTGTGTGTGTGGTTAGTGTATTGGATGCCAGTGGAGTATCAGGGGGAGGACGTGGTACTATGGTTCATCCTAACCACCAGACTCTAGCTCTATCACTACTCAGTCCTACCTACTGATATCATCGTATCGTCATTATCTTAGCAGAACTATTACGTCGTAGGGCATCAAAGGAGGTGGTATCAAACCGTATGGTCTCTGACTATGTCGAGGGGCCTTAGATCTATCTCTATGGATGTATTGAGGGATGCTGGGGTAAGGCCTTGGATACATTGGATGACATTAGGATTGGTTAGTTGTGAGCCCAGTTTGCAAGCCCTTCCCAGTAGGGGCTTACTTGTTGGTATGGGTGAGGCATCAGGGGAAGTGTTGGTAGTGTGTGATCTGGACACTTTAGCTCTATCTCTATTCCATGGTGGGTGTATGTGGGATGGCAATGGTGTTTGATCCATTGGGCTAATTCACATACTCGTGTAGAGAGGTGTGACAACCATTAATCAATTCTATAGCACAGTTGCAAACTTAAATTAGACTAGATAATGAATTAATTGAATGCATATGTTTGCGTATTGTTTTGTTTGCTCACTGAGCCGTGACGTGTGCTCACCCCTTGACGTTGAATATTTTTAGTTAATGATGCAAGTCCTAATATGGAAGATTATCTAAATACACCTTTGTATGGACACATGGCAGCTACGGGCATAGAAGTTATAGAGGAAGCGCATGATCCCCCATGCGAATGCAACCAATGTATTTTTTATTAGTTTAGCTATATTTGAGCAGTGGAACATGTAATTAAGTATTTTACGTTATGTCTTGACTAGTTTGAAGATCATTGGATTTTATTATTTATTTATCACTATTAGACCTCAGTTCAACATTAATAAAGACTTCTGCTATCTATTTATTTCCTTTCATTATTATTGTGGAATGTGTTTAGTTTAATATGGTTGGCATGGTCTTTACGAGATCCTGGTTAAACTGTTGATTCATATGATAGCTCATCACAATACTGGTTAATCCAAATTTGGGGTGTATCAACTTGGTATTAGAGCACTCAGGCTCTACCAATCAAACATGAATACATTCACATTGTGTATATGAACTAAGACTAGGATAAATTTAAAAGCTTTAATACAAACACACCATAAGCACATGTGTTGGTTGAGACATAACTTAAACAAGACAATAATGTCCATATAAAAGGTAAAACCATATATATACACAGACAGGAAAAGGAAATGTAAACATAGCATGATAAACAAATAACATAGGGTACGGTCTACAAGTCGGACAGTTGCTTGAGTATACAAAGAATATAGTATAGTAGAAAGAAAGGAGCATCTGTAAAGTAAAAAATGAAAATACCGAGTTGGTACTCACAAGATATGGAATTCGATGTATAACAGAGGAAGAAGGAAAATAGCTAATAATACCTAAATCCCTACAAGGGTGAAGGGAAAGATCTCGGGCCAAATCCAACAGAGATAGGAGAAAAATGGCCATACACAAAAAATAAAAGTAACTATAAAAGAAGATAAAGCTATACTCCTAGGTGACGTGGAGACTCAGAGTGAGATCCGCCACACACTGATTCATTGGTTGCTGAGCATTAAGAAAATGTTGCAACTATACCCTACCACTATCTAGGTTAAGAACATGTAATGAGAACCGATCTGAGGAGATGCAAATAATGATGATTAGACTAGAGCAAATCAAAAGGGTGAATAACTAGGCCACTCCAGCCAATCTACCTAGACCACCAAGTGCCTTGGCCACTGTTGTAATGAACTTGGCCCTACAAAATACGAGAACAACAGATGATACCGGTTATGGAAGTTGCTATGGGGATCGCTACCCTATTTACTAATGCTACACCAACACCTCCAGGTAAGATCAAGTACAGTACCAATTGGTAGCAACACTGTATCTCCAACACCTGTTAACCATAACACAGTACTTACTGTACAGCAAGTCCGAGTAATGCACACACCAGTGTAGAATCTTCATGCACAACAAGTAGTGTATCAAGGTGGTTACCCTTATTAGCCACCGTTGTATGGGATAGCAGCATCATGGCAGAATGATCCGGTAAGGGTTGAGGAATGTTTCCTGAAGATGAAGCCTCAGACATTCTTAGAAAGGGATCAAATCTATTTTGGCTATATATCTAGATAGGAGTATATAGGTTGAGGTGCATCGTTGACATACCCTTATGATTATAGAGGATGTACATTCCTAATTCTAAATTATCGTGTTTTGACAGGATACCTTCTTGATTCAACCTATCAATTAGAGTTATAGATGTTATTTCCTTAGAATTAGTCATGATTATACCAAACTAAGCTACTCTCATGATGGAAAACATGCATAGAGATTGAAAGCACCCCATTTTTTCCATTCCAACTGAACAAAGTCCTACTGGTGTGTGGAAAACAAAGGAAGAGAGATGAATGAAAATTTAAATTTTTGGCTACAACTTGGACATGATTTTTGGTGGGCCACACAGTAAGGAAATGGGTTGTAACTTTCATGGATGCGTAGGTCTTCAAAATACCTTCGAAATGAGACTAAAATCGCTCAATTCCGATGTCCAATGGAGAAGATATGAAGATTTTAGTTTGGGAATAAGATAAGGGTATTTCAATAATATCCAGGGACTTGGATGCAAATTATCATAAGTTTAATTATTTAAACTTCATCTTCTCATATCTAGCTCATCTGATGTCCAAATAAAGTGATTCTAGTGCCATTATTTCTCATTTTTGGTGCTCTACAAAGTGAAAGTGGAAAATTTGGAGCAGAGGTCTCCGAGGATCCCATATGGAGCCGCATGCCGATAGGCCCTCTTAAACATCAATTCCTTATAATTTTATTATCCGTCATCCAAATCAGGTGATTCAAGTCGCAATATGTTTCATTTTGGTGCTCTACAAAGTAGACGTAGAGAATTTGAGACAGAGATCTTCGAGGCATCCCATTCAGAGCCGTTAACCGAATTATCATAAATTGGCCTATTTAAACTTCAAAAATTCATAAGTTGGCCATTTTAAACTCCAAATGAGGTGATTCAAACTCTAGTATTTCTCATTTTTGGTGCTTTACAAAGTGTATGTGAAAAATTTGGGACAGAGATCTCCGAAGGGTCCCATGCAAAATTACATGCTGAAATGGCCATTTAATCTTTGGAAATTCATATTTTGGTCACCTCACATCCAAATCAGTTGATTCCAGTTTCATTATGTTCCATTTTTAGTGCTCTACAAAGTGGACATGAAGGAATTTAGGCAGAGGTCTCCGAAGGATCCCTTGCGGAGTCATTAGCCGAATTATCATAAATTAGCCTGTTCAAACTTCAAAAATTAATAAGTTGGCCATTTTACTTCCAAATGAGGTGATTCAAGCTCCAGTATTTCTCATCTTTATTGTTCTACAATGTGAATGTGAAAAATTTGGGTTAGAAGCTGTCAAAAATTTCCATGCAAAATGGTGGCAAAAATGGCCTATGAAATGATAGAGAGAGAAAAATCAATTTTGGCCCAACCCAGCTCAACCCAACTTAGTCCAACTCAGCCCGGCCTAGCTCAGACCAGTCTAGACTCAGCCAATTCAGTTTGTGTATCTGTGCATGTGTACATTATATATTGTGATTGTGTATGATGGCTGTAAGGTCTAGAAGGTAAAGAACCAGCTAGCTTGGTTTTAAGGAAAGAGAGTGAGAGATATAGGAACCAGGTAGATTTAGTTTTTGACAAAGATGGAAATAAGAAAAGAAAAAGGAAAGAGGAAGAGTGACGGACAGATGGAGAGAGAAAAGATGGAAAGAAGAAAAGAAAAGGAAATTGAGAGAGAGACGAACAGATGGAGAGAGAGAATATGGCAAGTAGAAAAGCAAAAGGAAATTGAGAGAGAGACGGACAGATGGAGAGATAGAAGATGGAAAGAAGAAAAGCAAAAGGAAATTGAGAGAGAAATGGACAGATGGAGAGATAGAAGATGGAAAGAAGAAAAGAAGAAAAAGGAAAGAGGGAGAGAAACGAACAGATGAAGAGAGAGAAGATGGAAAGAAGAATAGAAAAGGAAATTGAGAGAGAGACAAACAGATTGAGAGAGAGGAAGGAAAGAAGAAAAGAAAAAAAAAGTAAAGAGGAAGAGAGACGGACAGATGGAGAGAGGAATGAAAGAAGTTAAAAAAAATAATAAAGGGAGAGGAAGAAAAAGGGGGGATCGGTGAGATAGAGAGAAGGGGAGAGAGCGGTGTAGATTGAGAAAAGAGGGAGATCGAGGAATTGGGAAGAAAAGATACAGAGAGAAAAATACAGAGAGAGAGAGAGAGAGAGAGAGAGAGAGAGAGAGAGAGAGAGAGAGAGGGAGAGAGGGAGTAGAAGTGGAAGAAGAAGACGAGATAAAGAGGAGCAGAGAATCCTTTTTGATTCAGGTAAATTCTCTGGTTTGTTTTTGTTTGTTTATTTTATCACTTGTTCTACCTATCTCCATTCACCATCGCCATTCTTGCTATAGACCTTGTCGCAGGCATTGCAGCAACCGGGCCACCATCAATCAAACCACATTACCCCATTGAATCCAGCGACGCGACAAACTCTGCAATTCAGCCATGCCGTAGGCCACCTCCATTCTTAATCTTTCATTGTCACCACTCTACCTCTTGCTCCACTAACCAATCAAAACCACCTGCCATGCTACCCCACTGTTATATGCTCCACATACACCAATTGCATTACCGAACTCCCACTGAAACTTACTCCATACCCAGCCACCTTTATCGGACCAGCCCCCACAGAACATGATGCCTTCATGGCCCATGCAACAATGGCCGAGAATCACCTAGCCCACCTCTTACATTGGATCTCCTCTACTCGTCACTATTGTTTACCATTTTTTACAAACCTGTCACCATCATGTCACAGCAAACACACCATCTCCATATAACTTCTAAACCTGTCCTTCCATGTTCAATCCACTATAAATCACACAAACCTATTGTACCCATAGCCTTCTACCATTACCAACCTCAACTCATCATCACCTTGCACCTGCACAAAACCCCACATCCCCACCTGCAGATCACACTCCCATCGACACCACAACCTTGCTAATACACATGGTCCAGCCACCATCATCAAACACAGTCGTGCAGTCTCCCATACCTGTAAGCCACATCAAGACCCTTCATCTATCATCTCATCATGACTTTAATCCTAATCACACATGGTTGTATTAGATGCTAATATTTTCCATATGATATGACATGTTAATTGAATCCAAACCTTAGAAAAAATCTGATCACACATTGGTTCTTTTGATTTAAATTTTAATATGATCAATTTTCCCATGGATGCTTGGAATTATCATTAAATTGATCCTGTCAAATGTTTGGAATTATTATCAGATTGATCCGACTATAGCTGAAATTTTATTGCTCCCATCGTTTGCTTGAAATTTCTATGTGAATTAAATGGACCATTGATATGGAATTTTATGGTGATTAAAATACGTCCACTGATCATAACGTTTTAATGTAAATCTTTTATATGGCCATTGATCATGAATTTTGGAGAAATAAAATATGGCTAACGATCTTGGATTTTTGTGTGAATAAATACCGTTGGATGATTGAATTTTAATTATATCATGTAATGATATGAATTGTGAGCCGTTAAATGTTAAATGGTTTTGATCATGTGATGACCATGGGATGTATTTTAAGGTGATTGAAATATGCCCATTGATCATGAATTTTGGAGAAATAAAATATGGATAATGATCTGGGATTTTTGGGTGATTAAATATGGACCATTAGATGTTGATTTTGAATCGAAGCTTTTAGATGGACATTTTAAATGATCTGAATGGATAGATTATCATTTGGAGTAATATGAATAGTTGGATCTTGATTATGAATGATTTAGAGGAATCTGAATGGATAGATTATCTTTTTGAGTGATTTTAACCATTGGATCTTGATCATAGGTGTTTTTAAGCCATCTGGACTGTTGGATCATGATCAAATTGATGATAATCGATTACATCGAATTTGATTAGTCGATCAAATATGATCATGGTCACATTGTTGGCGATCAATGCTTGATTAATGCTTTCACATGCTTACTGCTATATTTAGAATGTTCTCAAATGTTGTATTGGATTGTTCACATGACATATTTGACTGGTTTGTTGCTAATTTTGGATATTTCTCACATGCTTACTGATATATTTGGAATGCTCTCAAATTTTGTATTAGATTGTTCACATGAACTATTTGACTGATTTGTTGCTAAATTTGGATATTTCTCACCTGCTTATTGCTATATTGGGATGCTCACATGTTATATTGGACACATTGCCATATGTGGATGCTTACTTGATACGCACTGCTATGTTTGGAGATACAATTGCATAAATCTTAAGTACGAACTATAAAGGGCAAGATAAACACTAAAATGGAAAGAACACAACAATTAGGGCAAGACAAACCCTAATGTGGAAAGAGCATAGTAAATAGGGTAGAAAACCCTAATGTAGAAAGAGCATAGTAAATAGGGTAGAAAACCCTAAAATTTGGAAAGAACAGAGTAAATAGGGTAGGAAACCCTAAAAATTGAAAGAATAGAATGAATAGGGTTGAATACCCTAAAATTGGAAAGAACAGAACAAATAGGGATAGTCAACCTTAGAAACCTAAAAGAACATAACAGAACAATAAAGAACAGAACAAGTAAAGAACAAAACAGAACAAATAAAGAGCAGAATACATAAAGAAAGAAAAAAAACCTAAAGAACAGAACAATAGGGATAGGCAACCCCAGAAACCTAAAATTACAAAACAGAACAAAACAGAACAAATAAAGAACAAAACAGATAAATGAAGAATACAAATGAAAGAACAAAAAGGGATACACAACCCTAAAAACCTAAAAGAACAGAACAAAACAAGTAAAGAACATAATATAACAAATAAAGAGCAGAATAGAAAAAGAAAGAACAAAAATGAAGAGAACAAAACAATGGGGATAGGCAACACTAGAAACCTAAAAGAACATAACAGAACAATAAAGAATAGAACAAATAAAGAATAATGTAAATAGAGGAAAAACATAAATGGAAAGAACAGAAAGGGAAAGAGAACCCTATAAGCTTAAAGAACACCATTATCGATTTTGAACTACGTCGTACCTGATTTCTAGGGTAAACCCTAGAATACGTAGGTAATTTGGGAGTCCTAAATACGGTACAAAGTCACCCATCCACCATTCATCCAGCATAAACTTCAACTTTAACAAATAATCTAATTGAATCACATGCATAAACCACTTCCATAATCATTAACTACAAAACCCATTTCGAACTATGTTTTGGACTTGATTTCTAGGATTGGAATACGTAGGTAGTTTGAGATGTCTTACACATCTCAGATTCAGTCCAAGACCGAACCATTTGTGGTCTGGCTCATTGTATAGTACTGTACATTAGATTGCTTGTTTATTTACTTTAAGACATGTTTGGCTCAACCCTAGGTTAGCAGAACTCAACAACTTAATTTAGGACTTCCCCCATTGAACCCTAGTCATCCAGTTGACCAAGTACAATAAAAAATTAGAGTCTAAGGAAAGTTTAGGAGGCCAATATTGATCGGGCGGTTTAGGTGCCTAACACTTTCTCATAACCTTACCTTGAATACTTACTCGATCTCTTGCAGACCAAAGAATTGATACATTGGGTTATGAGTCAATAGAACTCTTACCTTAGGGTGAGGCTACAATTTTAGAGGTCCTAGACCTTAATCTAGGTGGCGACTCCACCAGAACATTGATCTTTATTGATACCCATTTTTATTTATCCCGAGGAGAAGGATCATTTCCCATCATTATCCCCACAGAGATATAAACTGAATGATTAGTTAACGGTTTAATTATTTTGAATGTACATCTTTTCGATTTTATACCGAAGTTCATTGATGTACCAAATTTTTTTCCAAATTTACTCATATAGTACCTTGACCAATGGCATTATATACTCGATAAAACCTGTAACCATGAGGCTAAGAGCTCTGAAACCTTTATTTCCACATATTTAGACCACCTTGTAGCCGACATCCATGGGTCCAATTCAATTCATAGTAGGATCGGTTACCATAGATTTACTCTTGATCATTTAAATCTCGGTTCACTAAATAATACAAATGTTTGTCATCATATTAAAAATTTGAAAGAAAAAAAATGAATTGCTTTTCGATAAACATTCTGATTCTTACATTCTCCGACCTCTATTGATAAAGATGTTTATTTAATAAGGGAATTATTGGAAGCAAAACGATTGAATTCAAATTAGATTCTATAGCCATGAAACCTCAGATGAAGCAATGGAGAATCTATTTTGAGATCGTTGGATGGATGGATATGAGTCATGGTATGTAAAAGTGTGCATGAGCAAGAAGTGAAAACTATTAAAAGAAGTTAGTAAATAGTAGATAGCACTTGAACAGAGTTAAAGATGGCTATATCGATATGAATTTTGACAAAATAAAAGAGTTCCAAAAGAACACCTAAGTATGGCTACAAGGATGGACTCGAGAAGGGTGGCAATGATAGTACTCGGTTAGTACAATTACTAATGAGTTATTCCCACGGTCAAATGAAATGATTGAGTAAAAACCAAAAGAGAGTTTGGCAGAATTAATAAAGATATAAGCATATAACCTAATGCTTTCAAGTAGACATGTAGGGTATGTAGAGAGTAACCAATCAAAAGATGTTATTTGGGATGTATGATAGAGAGATCAGGGTAGAGCAACAGTGATAAAAGAGATGTAAGCTAATGAGTGCAATATGAGATTATTGGTGATAGACCATAAGAGGTAAAGGGGTTGGACGTGTTCTTAAGACCTTTATACCAAAGTTTGCTAGTTTAAGCCCTTTTGGACTAGATGTTGTATTAGATGAGTGTTATGAAGAATGTTCGAATTGTATTGATGGATGGAAATTCCATGCAACCTAATTCGACTTATGATAGTAGACTTCGATGTCATCTTGGGTATGGACTGGTTGCCTCAATACTCTATAAAGCTATTATGTGCATAGAAGAGGTTCTCATTCAAGAGCAAAGACCACACAAAAGTTTCTTTTATCGAAAGCATGTTGCCTAGGAAACAAAAGCTTAACCTCTCTGCACTTAAGGTAAAGGGATGCCTTGAGAAGGGTAAAACTGGATACCTTATATCTATGGTGGACCTTACCAAGGAGGAGCCATGAATGGAAGACATAGAAGTTATGCGAGAATTTTTAGACATGTTTCTTAAGGATTTATCCGGGTTGCCAGCAAATCGAGCGACAGAGTTCATTATAGATTTCTTCCGAAGGTCGGCATCTGTGTCCAAAGCACCATACCAAATGGCTCCAACTGAACTGAAGGAATTAAAGGTTCAACTATAAGAGATATTTGACAAGGGTTTTATCCAGCCAAGTATAACGTCTTGGGGGCACCAGTGTTATTCGTCAAGAAGAAAGACGGTAGTGTCCGATTATGTATAGACTACCGAGAATTAAATAAGCTTACGATCAAGAATCGATATCTCTTACCTCGGATTGATGATTTATTTGATCAATTGCATGGAGTGAAGGTGTTTTCCTAGATTGATCTATGGTCTTGATATCATCAATTAAAGATTAAGAATGGAGATATTCCAAAGACAGCATTTAGAACCAAATATGGACACTATGAGTTTCTAGTCATGACTTTCAGACTAACCAACGCACCAGCATCTTTTATGGAACTTATGAATCGAGTGTTCCATGACATGTTGGACACTTCGTCATAGTTTTCATAGATGACATATTGATTTATTCCAAGGATGAAGTGACTCATGTGACGAATCTTAGAGCAACCTTACAACAACTAAGAAAAGAAAAGTTTTATGCCAAATTCAAGATATGTGAGTTTTAGCTGAATGAAGTGCAATTCTTAGGTCACGTTATATCTTTAGAAGGAATTAAATTGGATCCCACTAAAATAAGAGAAATTAAAAAGTGGGAAGCACCTAAGAACGTTGTCGAGATTAAAAGTTTCCTGGGGTTAGCTGGATATTATAAACGATTCGTAGAAGATTACTCTAGAATCACCATACCACTCACTAGTTTGACTAAGGAAGGAGAAAAGTTTGATTAGACTGACAAGTGTGAAGAGTGTTTCCAAACACTGAGAGTAAGATTAATATCGTTCCCATCTTGACCATTCCAGTACCAGGAAAGCCATTTATCTTGTACACCAATGCTTCTGGATTGGGTTTAGGATGTGTTCTCATGCAGGGAGAGCAAGTAATTATGAATGCTTTAAGATAACTGAAGGCACACGAGAAGAATTACCATACTCATGACTTAGAGTTAGCCGCGGTGGTACATGCCATCAAAATATGGAGACATTATTTGTATGGAAAAAAGTTTTAGATTAAGTCAGATCATAAGAGTCTTACTTATCTCTTTAACTTGAAGGAGTTAAAAATGAAACAGAGACGATGGCTAGAATTGCTAAAAGATTATGATTGTAATATTCAATATCATCCAAGAAAGGCCAATGTAATTGTTGATGCACTGAGTCAAAAAGTAATAACAAAGCCTGAGGAAGAAGCTACCATAAATGCTTCCATGTGTATCGTGGTAAGAGTATTTGATTATGGCAATGAGCAATTCATGGTCGATAAATTAGATGGTTCAACAAACCTAGGGTTGATTCATAACTTTTCAAATATGTTCGCTACATTGAAGATTGTACTTGATATGATGAACGAAGTAAAAATGTTAATCCAATTGGACGCTTATCTGAAGACTGTACAGGAGGATCTAGGAAAGGATAGGACGACTCTTAATTTTACTCTGGATTCCGAAAGAGTATTGAGGTACAAATAAAGGGTGTGTGTACATGAAAGTGAAAATTTAGATATTTAAATAGACTAATGAGAGAGGCCCATTCAACCTCTTATTCGGTATATCCTAGAAGTACGAAGATGTATCATGATCTAAAGAAGCTATATTGGTGGAGAGGAATGAAAGCAGATGTAGTTCAATATGTGTCTCAATGCCTAAATTGCCAACAGGTAAAGGCTGACAAAAACTAGCAAGCTTATTACACTACTACTTGAACCAGCCTAGAAATGGACTGCATTACTATGGATTTTTTCATAGGTTCATCATTAACCCTACGGTCTGTAGATGTGGTCTAGGTTATCGTAGACCAACTCACGAACATAGCTCACTTCATTGCTATACAACATTAATATACCCTGGAGCTATTAGCCAAGCTGTATATAGATAATAAAGTTCAACTACACGGTGTACGTGAAAGCATAGTATCTGACAGAGACCTATGCTTTACTTTAAAGTTTTGGGAAGGAATACAAAAGGCTATAGGTACAATGTTAAAATTCAGTACAACATTTCACCCCTAGACTGATGGACATTTGGAGCGCACAATTTAAATTTTAGAAGACATGCTCCAAGCTTGTGTGATTGACTTTAAGGGATCGTGGGATGAGAAATTACCATTGATCAAGTTCGCTTATAACAATAGCTATCAAGCTACTATAAAGATGTCACCTTATGAAGCATTGTATGGTAGAAAGTGTCAAACTATTTTATTTTGGAATGAAGTTGGAGAGCAGAGAATTATCGGACCATAGTTTGTCAAAGAAACTTGTCGAGTAATCGACATAATAAAGGAAAGAGTTAGGACAGCTCAGAATCGTCAGAAATAGTATGTAGATAATAGACGTCAAGACCTAGAATTCACCGTAGGCGACAAGGTATTCCTGAAAATATCCCCTATGTGTGGTTTGAAATGGTTCGGTCAGAAAGGAAAGCTATGTCCATATCCATCAAACCTTACGAGATTCTAGCTAGACATGGAAAGGTAGCGTACCAGCAAGCACTACCACCATCAATGTCTGGAGCACATGATGTATTTCATGTCTCATTACTGAAGAAGCATATCAGAAATCCAATGCACATTCTACCGGTGGATCCATCGATTTGACCAAAGATTTGACGTTTAAAGTGGTACCTTTTGAACTCACCAGTCGAAAGGTTCAACATCTTCGCAACCGTGACATCTATTATGTTAAGGTTACATGGAGAAGCTAGAATGTGGAAGAAATCTCATGGGAAGAAGAAAATGCTATGCAGAAGTAATATCCTAACCTATTTGACTCGGAAAGTACGTGCAAATTTTAAGGACAAAATTTATTTAAGGGGGAGGAAGTTGTAAGACCCGTACTCTTCAAACCCGGTCTAACCTTATCGTGCCAAGTTTTCCCATCATAGCCGAATAAAATGGACCAACTGTGTGAAGAAACTACAATTCTAGGTTAGTGAATCGACCCAAAATATTTAAGTTAAGTCGTGTGGTCGACTACCTAAACTGGTATGGTAGACCGTATAATGAGGGAAGTGAGACCAGTCGAAATCAGGCGTGTGGTCGACACTTGTGAGAGGTGTGGGCGATAGATTTTACGACCACACCATCGATCGCATGTTGCCTGATCAGACTTCATGAATTGAAAACTTTCTAAATCAAAGGGGATTTCTTTCCTAATTTTTGGAGGACTCTATATGGAGATTTTCTCTCTATATAGAGGTCCCTCTACCCTCCCTCACTCTTTTAGATCAATCTCAAACCCTAAACCTAAGAGAGAAAGAGAGAGGAAGAGAAGGAGAAGAAGATTTGGAGAGGAAAGGTTGGAAAAGATTTACAGAGAAGGTTTCTAGTTCTCTACAGTAAGCTTAAGGTATGAGCAACTTGTCCCTATAGAGGTAGGTCACAAAGGATAGTGTTTTTCGTGGTTAATTGAGAAGTTAATATGAATCTCTAAGAAATTCTCAAGGGAAATCATGGAGAATGGAATCGGGTTAATGGGTAATGTAAAACTATGATGAATGGCCATAGATTGACCATAGGATGAACCCTACAGAAGAGCCAATAAATTAACTCAGGAAGACTTCAGATTAAAAGTGAAAAGTTACGAGAAATCATGTGGTCATACCTATGGTTGTATGATACACATCCACAGGGTCGACCACAGCTATTTTGCAAGTTTCCTAGAAATTGTATGGTCACATGTGTGGTCGCATATAGCATGACCATAGGGTCGACTGCACAGTCTGTGGTCGACATAGACATGAGACCACAGAATCGACCAGCTAACTAGTAAGGGCTCTGTTTCGATTTTTGACTACTGTAACTTGATACAATCAAACCCTAACTTCAATGCATACAATCCCTAGGTCCCCAAGTAGTTCAAAGCGACTTCTAAGGCTTGCAAAAAGGTTGCACATCGTTTGTCGGTAAGGGAACAATACCTAAACTAACTATATAATAACAAGCTATTTTCTTTTACTGCATCCAATGCCATGAATGATTCCATGCTTTTATGCTTGTAATGTGCATCTCAGATGTCATCTAATATTACTGCTATTTCTATTCATACATATTTATTTCTGTTTATTTATAATATGATGATGATGCTAGGGATAGACATGTGTTTGTATGTCTAGTTAGTTTGTTGGATGCGAGTGGTGCATCAGGAAGAGGACATGGTACTATGGTTCGTCCTGACCACTAAACTCTAGCTCTATATCTACTCAGTCCTATCCACTAACATCATCGTATCGCCATTACCTTAGTAGAACTATTATGTTGTAGGGCATCAGGGGAGGTGGTCTCGAACCGTGTGGTCTCTGACTCTGCCGAGGGGCCTTAGGTCTATCTCTATGGACGTATTGAGGGATGCTGGGGTAAGACCTTGGATACATTGGATGGCATTAGGATTGGTTAGTTGCGAGCCTAGTTTACAAGCTCTCGCCAACAAGGGCTTACACTTTAGAATAGGCAGGGCACCAGGGGAAATGCTGGTAGTGTATGATCTGGACACTTTATGTATGACCCGTACTCTACTAACTTGGTCTAACCATGTCATGCCAGGTCTTCCCATCATTCCTAAACCAAGTAGACCGAGCGTGTGAAGATAGATCACAAACCAAGTTTGATAATCAAGTTAAAAACACTGAAAACATACCTAAGGTCGCATAATGGGTAGGTATGGTCGACCATAACGAAGGAAACAATAAAGAATCCCACAGTCGATGATTTTAGCCCTACTGTCGATGGTTTATGCAACTGTAAGATCGACCGTGAGAACCCATATTAGACTCCGAGTTTTGGAAACTTTTCTAAATTAAGGGATTGCTTTCCTAATTGAAAGAGGACTCTATATGGAGAGTTTTCCTCTATATAAAGGACGTCCCTCAGCTCTTTTTCACTCTTTTAAAACATTAGTAAACCCTAGATAAAGAGAAGGAAGAGAAGGAGAAGAAGAAAAAGCTAAGGAGAAGAAATTTTTGAGAAGAGATTAGCTTCTATCATAGGCAAAGGTATGAAATGAAACTCCGGAGATGTAAACTCTAAGTATAAGACTTTTATGGAAGACAGGCAATATCAACCTATTATGATCTATGTGATTTCCTTGAAAAAATTCCAATGAAAACCTTGAGGAATGAATTTGATGATTAGGGTTGATAAGAAACTACTAATGATGGCCATAAGAGACCTTAGAATAAACTTCATTGAAGAACAAAAGAATTGACCCAGGAAGAACTCAAATTGCATGTAGACTGTGACTAGAAATCTAAAGGTCACAGTTATGATTGACCATAGCATGACCAGTATGACCAGAGGATCGACCATAGGCATTCGAGAAGATTTCAACAATCATATGGTCGCAGCTACAGTCGCACCATATGCGATCGTTGGGTATCAGTCGTAGACAGTAAGGTCAATACAGCATGAGACCATAAGACCAATCAAACACCTATCAATGCTCTGCTTCAATTTTTGACTACTGTAACATGTCACATATGAACCCTAACTTAAATTCATATAACTTTTAGGTTATTAAATCAATTCAAAGAGAATTTCAAGGCTTGGAAGGAGATCGAGTATTGCTAACAGGTGAGGGAACAAGACCTAAACTAATTGGTTAACAACAAACTATTTATTTTTATTGAGTCCAATGCATGATTGATTCTATACTTGTGTGCTTGAAATGTGCATCTCACATGTCATCCAATATTCCTGCTATTACTATTCATGCATATTTAATTCTGTTTATTTATAACATGATGATGATGATGATGCTAGGAATAGGCAAGTGAATGTATGTGTGTGGTTGGTGTGTTGGTTGGGAGTGGAGCATCAGGCGGAGGACGTGGCATGGTGGTTTTTTACCTCGTCACCAGACTCTAGCTCTATCTCTACTCATGTCTTGCCCACTAACATCATCATATCGTCATTACCTTAGCAAGAACTATTACGTCGTAGGGCATCAGGGGAGGTGGTCTCAGACCGTGTGGTCTCTCACTCTGTTGGGGGGGCCTTAGCTCTATCTCTATGGACGTATTAAGGGATGCTGGGATGAGGCCTTGGATACACTGTTTAGCATTAAGATTGGTTAGTTGCGAGCCCAGTTTGCAAGCCCTCACCAATAGGGGCTTACATGTTGGTATGGGTAGGGCATCTGGGAAAGTGTTGGCGGTGTTTGATCCGAACACTTTAGCTCTATCTCTATTCCATGGTGGTGCATGTGGGATGACAATGGTATTTAATCCATTGGGTGGATTCACACACTCGTGTATAGAGATGCGACGGCCACCGAACCTTTCTATAGCATATTGCAAACTTAAAAATCAGACCAAACATATGAATTGAATGCATGCATTGTTTTATTTTCTCATTGTGCCGTGAAGTGTGCTTACACTTTCAACGTTGAATATTTTTAGTTTATGATGTAGGTCCTACCATTGGAGAATATATGAATGCACCGACGTATTGACACGTTGTTGCGATGGTCGTAGAAGCTGAAGAAGATGTGCATGATTCATCATGCGAGTGCAACCAATGTGTTTTTGCTTAAGTTTAGTTATAATTTGAACATCATATATGTAATTGATTATTTATTTTTATGTCTCATGGTTTGGGGATAATTAGATTAAATACTTACTTATCACTGTTAGACACTCAGTTCATTATCTGTAAGACTTTCACTTATTTGTTTATTACTTCTGATTATTAATGTGGAATGTGTGTGTGGTTTGATATGGTGGGTACGACATATATGAGATCCTGAGTGAACCATTGGTTTATTAGCAGTTCATCACACCATTCTGGTTAGACCAGAATTGGGGTGTGACAACTTGGTATCAGAGCTTCTCAGGTTCTACCCATTGACCTAACTACTTCCACATGAGTCATGAACTGAGTTAAGATAAAATTAAAAGCTGTAATAAGAACACACCATAAGCAGCTGTATTGCATGAGACATAAACTAAGTAAGAGAATAATGCACATATGTAAAGGGGAAGCCAATTATATATATATATAAATATTTATTTATATATATATATAAAAATAATAAAAATATATATATATATATATATATAAATATATATATATATATATATATATATATATATATATATATATATATATATATATATATATATATATATATATATATATATATATATATCCAAATGGAAATAAGACAAATATACATTTAATTCAGAGTACAGTCCACAATCCGAACAGTTACTCTATAGTATAAAAAGGAAAAAGATATAAATGGAAATCATGGAGCTGGAGGGGCTAAAGGAGGAGGTGCCTCACGATTTCTATCCTAGTTCTCAGCATATACTCTCCCGAGCCAAGCCACCTGAGTCTGAGTTGCTCGGAGACTAGCTGTTAGATCTACTAGCTGCTGGTTTGTATTGTGTTGGGCATCTAGAAGATCTCAAACTCTCCAATTAGTCATCCGCTGTGCCTCCCGAATCTCATATAATAGACCCATCATGTCATCTGGTGGTGGGCGTAAAGGGCCAGCTGAATGAGAAGCCCTAGAAGGGCCATGTCCAGTAGAATACTCTAGCAATGGATGAGGGATGGCATCTACATCCATGTACATTCGATCATCATCCTCCTCATCATCACCCTCGTGTGCCTCTACTGCTGCCTCTGCTGCTACCTCTTATGCTGCTACTGCTGTCACCTCTGCAAGCTGCTATGGGAATTGCTTTTCCAATTGCAAACACAACATCCCTACCTGCAGGACAAGCTAGTACAGCACCTGGTGGTAGCAATACTATACCCCAAGCACTGCAGTCACCAATAGTACAAGGCCAAGTGCCAAACCTAGAAGCACCGCAAGGTGGGTATAACCAAGGTAATTAGGTAATTATCAGTACCAACTGCCTATGTATGGAGCATATGCACAGTATCAGCTTGATCACTGCAGACTGATCGAGCATTTCCTAATGTTGAAGCCGAAAGAATTTATAGGCAAGCCATCAGATTCATTATGGCCAACTCAATGGATCGATAAGATGGAAAGATGAAAAGGTATTATGTGCCACTTTTATGCTGAATGGTGATATACACCATTGGTGGAATTCTACTCAAAGTTATCTGTTGACAAAGCACGTGCAATTGACCTGGGCTATCTATAAAGAAGCTTTCTTCGAGAAGTATTTTCCCAAGATTTTCAGAGATCAAATGGAAAAGGAGTTTCTGAGTCTGTATCAGGGATAAGTGATTATGAAGAACTATTTTTCTTTGCTCCCTCTAGCATGCAGGAAGAGAATACCAAAACCCGAAGGTTCATCATGGGACTTAGGTGAAGCATCAGTGAGCATGTATTGGGGCAAGAAAAGAAGATTTATAATGAAGTTATACAGATTGCTCGAGTACCTGAATCGAGCTAGAGGGAAAGTTATTTTGCTCAAAACAAAGGTATTAAAAGGCTCAATGGTAACTCATACAATGGAGGGAACTCAAAGACATTTGAACCCTTCCATACTCAAGGCTTCAATGCTGCAGCCAAGACTACTCCGACAGCCCAACCTCAGCAAATTAATGCTGGAGTCAAATGCTTCAATTGCAATCAAGTAACACATTATTCAAGAGACTATCCTAAGCTATGGAAGCAGCTACAGCAAGGAAAGGTTTATCCAGTTACATCTGAGGATGTTGTTGCATCGCCTGATGTGGTCACAGGTATCTTACCTATTAATGGCTTACCCGCCAGAGTACTCTTTGACTCTAGGGCTACTCATTCTTTTATATCTGTGTCATTTGAAAAGAAGTTAAATCTACCCCTTAGACCTTTAGACTACAAATTACTTCTATGATCACCTATGGGATTAGAAGTGGAACTAGGCAAAGGTTATGGACCATGTCCAGTTCTTATCGATGAGAAGATTTTGGATGCAACCTTAATTCAACTTGAGATGCTAGACTTTGATATTATCTTGTGAATGGATTGGTTAGCTCGGCACTCCACAAACCTATTATGTACAGAAAAGAAACTAACATTTAATGACAAGGAAGGAAGCAGAGTTTAGTTTTACAGGAACCAAACTTTCCCGCAAACAAAAACTCATTTTCCTTGCATTGAAGGCAAGAAAATGCCTTGAGAAAAGAGGAATTTGGTATCTTGTATCCGTGATCAACCTCACCAAGGGAGCACCACGAAAGGAGGATATTGAAGTTGTGCATGAATTTTTGAATGTATTTCCTGAGGAACTACCAGCACTACCACCCTACCGAGCGACAGAGTTCATTATAGATCTTATACCCGAAGCCGCACCAGTATCTAAAGCACCCTATTGAATGACTGCTACTGAACTGAAGGAACTGAAAATACAATTACAAGAATTACTTAACAAGGGTTATATCAGACCCAGCATATCACCATGGGGAGCGCCAGTATTTTTTGTGAAAAAAAAAAGACGGTAGCGTTCGACTGTCTATAGATTATCAAGAATTGAATAAGTTTACAATCAAGAATCGATACCCATTGCCTCGGATCGATGACTTGTTCGATCAGTTGCAAGGTGCCAAAGTGTTCTCTAAAATTGATCTTCGATCAGGATACCATCAGTTGAAGATTCAGGGAGGTGATATTCTGAAGACAGCATTCAGAACCAGATATGGAAATTATGAATTTTTAGTCATGTATTTTGGATTAACTAATGCACCCGTAACTTTTATGGAACTCATGAATCAGGTATTCCATGATATGTTGGATACGTCAGTCATTATATTTATTGACGACATACTAGTCTACTCCAAGGACAAAGAAACTCATGTCACAAATCTAAGAGCCACTCTACAGCGACTAAGAAAAGAGAAGCTTTACACAAAATTTACAAAGTGTGAATTCTGGCTAAATGAAGTCGCTTTCTTAGGCCATGTTGTATCCACTGAAGGAATTAAAGTGGATCTTAGCAAGATTTAAGCCATTGGAAATGGAAGCACCTAAGAATGTTCAAAAGTTTCTTAGGTTTAGCTGGTTACTATCGATGATTCGTGGAAGATTACTCTAGAATCGTCGTAACTCTCACCAGTCTCACAAAGAAAAGAGAAAAGTTTGTTTGGACCGATAAATGTGAAGAGTGTTTTCAAACATTGAAGGCTAGATTGATATCAGTTCCCAACTTGACTATTTCGATCCCAGGACAACCATTTACCTTATACACTGATGCGTCTGGGTTAGGTTTAGGATGTGTGCTTATGCAAGGAGAACAAGTAATTACGTATGTCTCAAGACAACTGAAGACACATGAGAAGAACTATCCCACTCATGACTTGGAATTAGCAGCAGTAGTATATGCTATTAAGATATGGAGACATTATTTGTATGGAGAGAAATTTCAGATTAAATCAGATCATAAGAGTCTCACTCATCTTTTTAATCAGAAGGAGTTGAACATGAGACAAAGAAGATGGTTAAAATTATTGAAGGATTATGATTGCGATATCCAGTATCATCTAAAAAATACTAATGTAGTTGTTGAAGCACTAAGCAGGAAAGCAATGACAGGATCCCAATAAGAAGTTAGTGCAAATGCTATGGCGTGTGTCACAGGGAGAGTATTTAATTACGGTCAAGAGCAGTTCATGAATGATATTCCAGATGAATCAACTGATCAAGGGATTATTCATCTATTTTCAAACATGTTTGCTACATTGAAGATTATACCTGATCTATTAGATAAAGTGAAAGCAGCTATTAAATCAGACCCTTATTTGAGAACAATGCATGAAGAACTCGAAAAAGGTAGGACTACTCTTGAGTTCACCTTGGAAGTTGAAAAGGTACTAAGATACAAATGAAGGGTATGTGTTCCTATAAATGAAGACTTGAATATTAGACACAAACTAATGATGGAAGCTTACACCACCGCTTACTCGGTATACCCTGGAAGCACAATGATGTATCATGATCTGAAGAAACCATATTGGTGGAGAGGAATGAAAGCGGATGTAGCTAAATTTATCTCTCAATGCTTGAATTGTCAACAGGTAAAAGCTAAAAGATAAAGACCTGTAGGATTATTACAGCCACTGCTAGAACCAGCATGGAAATGGGACTGCATCACTATGGACTTCATCACTGGGTTACCATTGACTCCCCAAGTAGTTGACGCGATCTGGGTGATTGTGGATCGTTTGACCAAGTAGCTCATTTCATAGCTATACGACCTTAGTATACCCTAGAGAGGTTAACTAAGCTTTATGTAGATAATATTATCAAGTTACATGGTGTACTAGAAGGAATTGTGTCTAACAGAGACCCACACATTACCTCAATGATTTGGAAAGGATTATAAAAGGCTATGGGTACAAGATTGAGAAATTACCAGTGATTGAGTTCGCTTATAACAACAGCTATCAAGCGACTATGCAGATGTTACCCTGTAAAGCACTGTATGGTAGGAAATATCGAACTCCATTGTTTTGAAATGAAATTGGAGAACGGAGTATTGTTGGACCAGAGTTTGTTAAAGAGACTTGTCGAGTAGTTGACCTTATCAAGGAAAGAGTACGAATAGCTCACAACCCTCAGAAGCAATATGCAAATTAGCGATGCAGAGATCTCGAATTTACCATAGGTGATAAGGTATTTCTAAAAATATCTCCTATGCATGGTTTGAAAAGGTTTGGACATAATGAAAAGCTTTGATCGGGATATAATGGACTTTACGAAGTTCAAGCTAAACGTGGGAAGGTGGCGTATCTGTTGGCACTAACCCCATCCATGTCTAGTATACATAATGTATTCCATGTCTCACAATTGAAAAAATAAGTCAGAGATGGAACACACGTGTTAACAATGGATCCACTGAATTTTACTGAAGATTTGACTTTTGAAGTAGTACCTTTTGAGATCACTAGTCGGAAGGTGCAACGTCTTCACAACTGTGACATTTACTACGTTAAGGTTACTTGGAGAAGCCAAAATGTAGAAGAAATTACATGGGAAGAATAAAACGCTATGCAGAAGCAATATATCACCTATTCGACTAGGAAGGTATGTGCAAATTTCAAGGATGTAATTTATATAAGAAGGGGGGAGTTGTAAGACCTGTACTCCACTAACTTGATCTAACCGTGTCATGCTAGGTCTTACCATCATTCCTACACCAAGTAGACCGAGCGTGTGAAGATAGATCACAAACCAGGTATAAGAATTGAGTTAAAAAAACTAAAAACATACCTAAGGTCGCATACCTAGGTAGGTATGGTCGACCATAAGGAAGGGAACAAAAATCTCAAATCCAAAATCCCACGGTCGATGATTTCGACCCTACGACCGACTGTTTATGTGAGCGTATGATCGACCGTGAGAACCCAGATCAGACTCTGAGTTTTGAAAACTTTCCTAAACTAAGGGATTTCTTTCCTAATTTAAAGAGGACTCTTTATGGAGAGTTTTCCTCTATATAAAGGACTTCCCTCAGCCCTTTTTCACTCTTTTAGAACATTAGTAAACCCTAGAGAAGGAAGAGAAGGAGAAGAAGAAAAAGCTAAGGAGAAGAAATTGCTGAGAAGAGATTGGCTCTCTATCACAAGCAAAGGTATGAAACGAATCTCTGGAGATGTAAACTTTAAGTATATGACTTCTATGGAAGATAGACAATATCAACCTATTATGATCTATGTAATTTCCTTGAGAAAATCCCAAGGAGAACCATGAAGAATGAATTTCATGATTATGGTTTATAAGAAATTACTATTGACGGCCATAGGATGACCTTAAAATTAACTCCATTTATGAACAGAAGAATTGACCTAGGAAGAACTCATATTGCATGTAGACTGTGACCAAAAATCTCAATGTTGCAGCTACGATCGACCATAGCATGACCAGTATGACCAGAGGATTGACCATAGACATTCAAAAAGATTTCAAAAATCATATGGTTATAGCTACGGTCGCACCATATGCGACCGTAGGGTATCAACCATAGACAATAAGGTCAATACAGCATGAGACAATAAGACTAATCAGACACCTATCAGTGCTCTGTTTCAATTTTTAACTATTGTAACATGTCACATATGAGGCCTAACTTAAATTCATATAATTTTTAGGTTGATAAATCAATTTTAAGAGAATTTCAAGGCTTGGAAGGAGATCCAGTATTGCTAATAGGTGAAGGAACCAGACCTAAACTAATTGATTAATAACAAACTGATTATTTTTATTGAGTCCAATGCCATGATTGATTCTATGCTTATATGCTAGTAATGTGCATCTCATATGTCATCCAATATTTCTGCTATTACTGTTCATGCATATTTAATTCTGTTTATTTATAACATGATGATGATGATGATGATGCTAGGAATAGGCATGTGAATGTATGTGTGTGATTGGTGTGTTAGATGCGAGTGAAGCATTAGGGGGAGGATGTGGCATGGTGATCTACGACCTCATCACTAGACTCTAGCTCTATCTCTACTCAAGTTTTGCCCACTAACATCGTCGTATCGCCATTACCTTAGCAGAACTATTACGTCATAGGGCATCGGGGGAGGTGGTCTCGGACCATGTGGTCTCCGACTCTGTCGGCCTTTGCTCTATCTCTATGGACGTAGTGAGGGATGCTGGGGTGAGGCCTTGGATACATTGTTTGGAATTAGGATTGGTTAGTTGCAAGCCCCGTTTGCAAGTCCTTGCTACTAGGGTTTTATGTGTTGGTATGGATAGGGCATCAGGGGAAGTGTTGGCGGTGTTTGATGTGAACATTTTAGCTCTATCTCTATTCCGTGGTGGGTGCATGTGGGATGACAATGGTGTTTGATCCATTGGGCGGATTCACACACTCGTGTATAGAGGTGCGGCAGCCACCAAACCTTTCTATAGTATATTACAATCTTAAAAGCCAGACCAAAGATATGAATTCAATGCATGCATATGTTTGTTGTATTGTTTTGTTTGCTTACTGAGCCATGATGTGTGCTCACCCTTTTGATGTTGAATATTTTTAGTTGATGATACAGGTCCTACCATTGAAGAATATATGAATGCGTCGATGTATGGACACGTTGCTGCGGTGGACGTAGAAGCTGAAGAAGATGCGCATGATTCATCATGCGAATGCAACCAATGTGTTTTTGCATAAGTTTAATTATAATTTAAACATCAAATATATAATTAATTATTTATTTTTATGTCTTGTATTTTGGAGATAATTGGATTAAATATTTACTTATCACTGTTCAACTCTCAGTTCATTATCTATAAGACTTCTGCTTATTTATTTATTACCTCTGATTATTAATGTAGAATGTGTGTGTGGTTTGATACGGTGGGTATGACCTATTCGAGATCCTAAGTGAACTGTTGGTTTATTGGTGGTTCATCACACCATTCTGGTTAGACCAGAATTGGGGTGTGACACTTTAGCTCTATCTCTATTTCATGATGGGTGCATGTGGGACGGCAATGGTGTTTGATCCATTAGATGGATTCACACACTCGTGTATATAGGTGCGATGGCCGTCAATCCTTTCTATAGCACAATTGCAAACATAAACCAGACAAAAGATAATGAATTGACTGCATGCATATGTTTGCGTATTATTTTGTTTGCTCACTAAGCCTTGATGTGTGCTCACCCCTCGATGTTGAATATTTTTAGTAAATACTTTTGCTATCTATTTTTTTACTTTGATTATTATTTTGGAATGTGTTTGGTTTAACATAATCGGCATGGTCTCTACAAGATCCTGGTTGAACCATTGATTCTTATGATGGTTCATCACACTACTAGTTAATCCAGAATTGGGGTGTGACAATTAGATTAGATATGGTGACCTTCCAAAATTGTTTATTTCGAAATGGCCACTCCGACTGGCCCTAAGATCTAAAGCTCTTAAGTTTCTACCAAAATAGTAGGTACGACATCTAGACCTTGCTTCGCATACTCAATAAATTCAATGATGACTGGGGGATATGTCTGTTGATAGCTACATAAGAGAGATCGAGCAATGATACAGAACATGTATACATGGCCCCTCTATTCTTTCCCTTTATTAGTTATAGGGTCTCTCTTGGCATAAGCTTCGATCATCGCCTTTATGTCGAGTTGATGATTCTTCATCAACAAATTCATCTCTTCCTTGGTCCACTTGAAGAAATACTGTATCTTTCTAGAGTAATCTTTCCCAAATTGTGGCTTGAAAATTCCTTTCCTCATAGGGTAAATCAAGCATGACCTGAACTCTTCGATGGTAAGGCAATTTCTACTTCGCCGAATCTAAAAACATGAGTGATGGGGTCCCAACACGTGACCGTGACCTCCAACTTGACCGTGACCTCCAAAACTTTTGGCAACATCTTCTGATGAAACAGAGCATCTAAATGTAAAACTTCCAAAGCTGAGCAATTAGTAATGCATATATAGCTACTCCATTCTTTCAGAGCTCAATCCATGTTCCTGAGCAATTGTGAGACAACGAGTAAGTCCTGCACATGAAAAAAGTAACGATCAGAGGGTTTAGATCCACAACAAGATAGTCATATCATCTAGAAATTTCTCAGTTAGAAGTGTGTAGACATGCAATTCAAATATATCATAATAAATCATGTACAACTTTACCACAAATTTTAATCATGTATGGTCTTAAAACCCTAAGTTCAACAAAACACAAAAAAAAAAAATTGAAGGCCTTAATAGGTTGACAAGAAACTACCCACATAGGTTTACCCTTGGGTGATCGTTTGGTTATTTGTGTAGACTAGTTGATCCCTAATAGAAAATGCCACTTTATTAGCGAAGAAAAATGGACCGTTAAATTTTGGACGTCATCGAGTGAATGGAGGATAGATGAATTCCATCAGAGTTGTAAAATCACAAATTATGTGGAATGACATGCTCATGAGAGAAAATGTCATGCAAATCAGCTCACAAAGAAGGGAGGCTAATAATGTAAACTTTGGGAAACTATTAAATTAGAGAACGAGAGAAGAGTTTTAGCCATTGTGAAGGATTATTTTCCCAATAATGATGAGAAGATGCAACCATTTAGCCAAGAATAAGCCCGATCAAATCATGAAGTTGAAGGTTATTAAAGACCATGCAAGTCAACCTCCCCTTTTTTTCTTCTTTTTTTTTTTTTTTTTTTATTTTTTTTTTGTTGTCTTCTTTTTGTTTTTTAGTTTTTCACTCTATTTTTTTTAGGGGTGGAGCTACACATAGTACTTCTTTACCTGATCCAAGTTTGTCAAATAGTATGGCCTTTGCCATCAAGGTCGGTCAGTAGAATAGCCTTTCCTGGTAGAATCTCTTTGACAATGAAAGGTCCACTCCAATTTGGATGAAACTTACCCCTGGGGTAATGTATGGGAGCCCTTTACTCTTGTAGCACTAAGTCTCTGACAGCTGACAAATGAGGGTGTACCCTCTTGTTGAAGGTGGCTGCAATCCTTTACTGATACTTTTTTGAATTGATTGTTTCTTTCATCCTCCTTTCATCAATGAAATTCATCTCTTCATATCTCCCTCACCTCTTTTAGGCTTTGGAGATCTTGGATATGAGTATCCTCAGGAAAGGGACTTCATGCACGATGGGGAAAATGGCTTCCACTGACGTTCGATAAGACCAAAAAGCAAAGTATAGCTTATTTAAACAATCTGTGTTGGTATGTCATATTTTGCATTATAACCTTGATGTTCTTGTTCGCTACTTTGACTGCCCCTTTCATTTATGGGTGATAAAGAGAAGATCTATGTTGATTGATGTGAAGTTTGCCACACAAATCTTGCACCTTACCCCTAAAGCGTGCGCCTTGATATGAAATCAGATCATGAGGCATGCCATGCTGGCGTATGATGTACTCTTGCAACAATTTGGCCACCTTATTAGTAGTGAGCTTAGCATATGTCTGAGCTTCTACCCAGTTTGTAAAGTATTCAATGGTGACCAAGATGAACTCATTCTCGTTGGATGCTTTAGGATTGATCTTCCCATTCACATCTATACCCCCTAAGTTGAAAACGGCCAAGGAAAAATCAAGGCGTATTGCTCTGTGGGAGGTTTGTGGATAAGATTAGTAAAATCTAGCACTTGTGACATTTCTTTACAAAGTCGACATAGTCTGCCTTCATTGTATTCTAATAATACCCCAGGTGAAGGATCTTCTTTGCAAGCATCTTGGCATTTATGTGGGGCCTATACATCCATTTGTGAATCTGTACGATAATATTCTAAGCCTGTTCTTCGACGACACATACCAACTGTACCCCATTATAAGAGCTCCTTTATACAATGTCCTCACATAAATGAACTAGGTGCCATAACTTCTCAGAGCTTTCTTCTTTCCAGATATTGCATCTACCACATATTTAGCCTCTTTAATTAAGTCCACGATGGGCGTAAACCAAGGTTGACCATTTTCTATCAGTGCATTAACCACTTCGTCCATGTAAGCAAGCTATACCTTCCTTTCTATTATTAGAGGCTATGTCTTCTGGCTTGGATCACCCCCAATTATCATTGCTAAAGTTGCTAGGACATCTACATATTTGTTTGTATCTAATGGGAAGTAGCCAAATTCTACCTCTGTGAATTTGTTAGCGAACGCTTATACCCAATGCTTGTATGGTACTAGTTTCTCATCTCTTGTCTTCCAATCTTCTCTACCTTGATAGATGATAATGGAAGAGTCTCCATGTCACAGCCCATTCTAGGGAATCGGGTGTGATAGACGAGTCATCCACGGGACAACTCGAATCTTCCAATAATCGACAACCAAAATGATCTACAAAATTAACTCCATAGTCTACACAAGAAATATCCATAACAATCCATAATAACTCATAAATAGTTGCAGCAGAATTGTAGTAGTTGCAGTGGAATCATAATAGTGAACAGATTCTAATTAATGTTATTATAACATAAATAAGTCTGTTATGTTTACAAATCCAATTTCATAAATAGTAACATATTACATGTATCCCATACTAATATCTAGGAGTAAATCTGATAAAACCATTGTAGATAGATCAAACCATCATCTATCTACAGATATCAAGAACATGGAGGTGAGGCACTGACTCAAGTCTCTTAAATATATCCTTTACAGGTACAGCCCTCGACATGATCCCTCAACGGTCCTCTACCAAGAGAAGTGCCTTCAAGCACAATAGCATCCATATCAGCCATCACAGAAGAGGTACCTACAACCAAAGGCACCTACAACCGAAGCTATAAAGATTTTGATATCAAGGGGTGAGCTCCCATTCCAGCTCAGTTAGAAGTCGAGTATCAAACAAAACACTTTCAATAATGTAATAAGAAAATAAACAAGAATGGTGAGTGGAAATCAATTGTATATGCAGTCATGGTCGGCCAATACCCTAACAAGGATCTGTCCGAACCTTACCTCCCTCAATAATGCTCGTAGCTGCCCCCCTCAACATATCCCATACCCCACCACCTGAGAACTCCATATCCCACTGCCAGGATTAATTTCCCTCACTAAAGCACAAGTCACTTGACAAAGTTGATGCATGATGCAAGAAGAACATAATAACAAGGGGCTGCACCCCAACAGAGATCCTCGGCTCTACTTAAATGGACTAACCGGGGCCCCGCTAAGGTGTGAGCTAGGGCATATGACCCATGTATTCTGCTCCAACAAGCCATAAATCCATCCTACCCCATCAAGAAACAATTACATCCATCTCAATCCATATCCAAAAAATCAAACAACATGGCATGTGCGCGCAGTAAATAAAGCTATACTCTAGCAAAGATCCCCAGCTCTACTCCAATGGACTGATTGTGCCCTACTAGAGTACAGGCAAAACTACCCTAGCAGAGATCCCGGACTCCCTACTCCCAGGGTTCATCGGGCCCCCACTAAGCTAATAGCCCTCTCAACATGATTCATGAAGTCGCCCATTATACGAACCATCATATATGGGCTGCACCCCAACAAAGATCCTCGGATCCCCACTCCGATGGATCACCGTGCCTTTACTAAGGTGCCAGCTCTCAAACATGATATGTGTACCCATGCTTCAACATGTTACATGTACCATCATACATGGTCATGCAGATGCAATGATAGTGAAAAACTATACCCTAGCAGAGATCCGTAACTCTACTCCAATGGACTGACCGTGCCTCCACTATGGTATTAGCCACCCCACCATGATTCGTATAGTCACCCACTACACAAACCATCATATATGGGTTACACCCTCAATGGAGATCTCTGGCTCTACTCCACTAGATCACCATGCCTCTACTAAGGTGCTAATAGTCCAACATGGCATGTGTGCCCATGCTCCAACACGTCACACGTTCATCTTACACATCCAAACTTACATAGTTACCGTTATTACACAAATGCATGCTCACACATATAGTTTATTGGATAACATGTTATATAATGGAAATGCAGCATACAACAAACACATGCCCAAACTTTATGAACTCAACCCCTCACCTGTAAACACCAATGATGATGAAGAACCTAGAAGCCGACAGAAGGCTCCATCCACTACTTAGGTTATTTTACCTAATTGATTAGATAATTTGGTTTGGTTGGTGAAAAACTTTTAACCAGCATAGACAAGTCCTAGGTGTCCATGCATGGGTCCCATGATAAGTCAGGAATCGAATGGTTGGTCTCCTATAGTCCAAACTAGGCATACAGGTCAAACTGGGTCAAAATCGGATGATACTTTTGGATGGTATTTCCTCTGGAACAACCCTCCAATTATACATTTATACAATTTCTTATTCAGCTTAACTGGAGGATGCAATCGGATGATGTATCATCTTGTAAACCATCCAATTTATTAATTCTTTCAAAAACAGAGGGTTCCAAAAGATTATCCGGAGGTTTAGCTGGGTGATGTACCATCCAACAATGCCTCTGGCTTATAATAAGCCTATCCAAAGGTCCAGGCCCAATCGGACCCAAGTGTAATCGGAGGCACTTACCTAGAGGGTCGTGCCCCCAGTTGGGTGACTCCGGTTGGGATACTCCGGTTGATGCTCGGTCAGTCTTCTAGTAAGGCATTGGCTTTACCAGAGGGATGGTCTTAGTCACCATGAGGAAAGGTTAAGGTCCAGCCTCCTATTACAGCCTCTGGTTAATGCCCCGAAACCAGGCATGAACCATAGATGGTTTCCATCTTTGGTGGATTGTCTCCACATTGAGTCTTCACTCATTTTAATTGGTGGAAAAACATTCTCCCGCCATTATTACACCCAATGGGAGTCATTTGACACCCCAAGAATATATCCATAGATGGAGAGGAAGACAACCTAGTTTTTCTAGGTTCAAATCGGTCTCCATTAATGGAGACCATTAATGTGAAGCTTTCACATAGGGTCTTGCATAACCAACCACAAGTAAAGAAGAAGGTGACATGGAACTTACCTTCAAGGTAGGAAGGTTAGGGCTTGAGCTCCAAGCATGAGCTCCAACTTCTCCTCTTCAACCCTCTCTCACTCACAAGGAAGCAAAGGAGAGAAATAAGGAGGTGGGCCTCCTTATTTATAGAATCCTAAGGAGAGAGACTGTATCACTCACTCAAACCAGATGCTGAAAATCGAGTGATGCACCATCCGGCAGAGCATTTGGTTAAGCTTAAAAAATGGCTCCATGCTTGGTGTAATGGGGCCAAGCTAGTGGGGACACTTCTTAGGTCTCTTGGATCTTCTTCCCTATACTCTTCACCATCTCTAAGTGATCCTAGGGTTTGACCCGACATCATAATGAGGGTCAATATGTCAAAGTGCCATGTATTGGCATAGTAAAACCCAACACAGAGGGATCCAAATTGGTGAGGATTCCGAGTGTGGTGGTCTTACAATACCCCAAATTTATAAGGATTTCGTCCCCAAAATCAAGGCATAGTTGTTAGTTTTATCCCACACCTATTGGTGTCTATCATGCATCACAAACTTTACTAAATCAGTATATATTACTCAGGGCATTCAACCATCAAGGATGTTTGAGGCTTACTTGATCCCAAAATTTCCACAAATCAGCGCAAGGTTCGCACTCAAGTTTGCACATAACAATCCCAAAACTTTTGACAGTGTTGAGCTTCATGCCCCATTGGTCCACAGGAGAGACATGTAATGAACTCCTCAAAGTTGGGTGGCTGGTCTCTTGCAGTAGGTAGTGTACACTTCAACATTATGTGCTTTCGACTCCCATACCGATAGCATATTCGATGACCCGCACTAGGTGGTATTAGGGTTTCCACTGTGGCGAGTGGCAGTTCTATTGTAGGTGCATCATTTTCCAATAGTGGCACCTTTGGTACTTTCCGTAGTGCTTCTTCATCTAGGGCCCTCTTAGGTTGTTTACCCCTTCCCGAGTTTGTTGGTACTTTACCTTAAGGTCTTTGAAGAGTTCCTTGGTTGTGGCATTAAGTTATCATTCACACAGCCATATCCCTATGTTTCTCTTGAAGACTCTGTGTAAGGCATCCCAATAAGTCTGATACTTCGGCCAAGACCGATTTTGGGATGGTGCCATTTCTCATGGCCCCCACTAAAGCTTCTATTGTCTTTTGCTGGAACTCAGAATGCCATTGTTGACCATTTTAATGCCCTCATCTATCACTATCACAATATCCTGAGTGTCCTAACAAAAGTGAGATGAAATCGTACTTTGGTCCTATTTTTGCCAGGAGTTTCCCTTTTGTATATCCTAGCACTTGAGTGAGTGGGGTTAGTGAGGTGAGCGCAATCCACTACCTAACAAAAAATTTCGTTTGTTAGTAACAACTCAACATTAAAATCTCCAAGGTGGCATCTCATTATTCATACATATAGGTTATCAATCTTAGGCCACAATGTACAATTATATTTAACTTTCAATATTTAGCACATGATTTATCATATTTGGCATCATGTGTTATTCACCCTATTGATGTAAGCCTAGACCCATTCCTGAGAAATAAGACATGTTAAGCATTGAACCAAATACAAATTGGAAATTCTTACTTGAGGGTTCGTGCTCAGTTATTGCAAGGATAGAACTGAATTGAAATCCTTTTAACTATACCCTTGTGCTGTCCCCTGTACTACCCTCTCCAACTACCAAGGCATACACAATATTAGAATCGATTGGTACTGTTACTACCACCCTGTCATGTAAGAATCTCACTTTCTGGTATAGTGAAGAGGTCAAGATCCATTCCTTGTAGATCCTGGGTTTATCCAATAGCATATTAAAGGACTATGGTATGTTCACCACATCCAGTTCCACATCCAACGTTGAGTTTTACTGATGATTGCTTAACCAACATTGATCGGTGATGTACATCGTCAATAAATTTCCATCAACAGTGCTGCAAAGCTTCTCCCTCTTCTTTTAACTGTCTCCCTTTCTCTAAAAACGTGTCTGAACTTCTAAGGTGGGTACGTTCTCAGAGAAAAGTAAAAAGGTAGGATTTTTAATATATTGGGGTGTCATTCTTGGAGTAGAACTCCTAGTTTGAATATGGAACTCATGGGGAGTTGCCAATTGTCCAGAGTTTGAGTTAGGAAGGAACTCCTTTCATTTCCCAACTCCAAAGGTAGTTAGGATAGGTATGGGCCCCTTTGGATTCATCCATGGGTCCAAGGAATATTCTAAATAGCTTTCAAAATGAATCTAAACTGTCAGAATTTGCAGATAGGTCGTTTTGGCCTGACTGGTAGATGGTCCCAGTCTTTACCCTATCAAGTTTATCTAATGACGGTAGCGATCGGCCCCTTTTAAGTTGCACAATCTTATTTGGCAAGGAAATTTTGAGAGTTAAAAGCAGACTTACAGTGTTAGTCATGAATTTGGCATAAAATCGGGCTCACTGATGGTGGAAAACCCTGGCACAAAAGAAAAACAGAGTTAAACTGGGTTTTCTGGGTGCACGTTTTACAACTCCCCCTAAAAGAATTTCATCCCTGAAATTTATACTTACCCATTGCCTCGAATAAATGAGGATAATTCGTCTTCATAAATTCCTCCTCTTTCCAAGATAGGTCTTCTACGTGTTTGTTCTTCCACATGACTTTTACGTAGTTAACATCCCGATTTCTTAGGTGCAGAACCTTCCTATCCAAGATCATTTGAGGTTCAAGTTCCAATGTCAAGTCTTCAATTAGCTAGGGAGGATCTACTTCTAGTACATAGGATGGGCCTTGCATTTACTTCTTCAATATTAATACATGAAACACATCGTGCACATCTGATAATGATGGTAGTAGCGCTAATTGGTAGGCTACATTTCTACACTTCTTTTGGATTTCATGTGGTCCAACATATCTGAGGCTCAACTTCCCCTTCTTACCGTAGCATTTTAGTCCTCTAAAAGGTGAACTTTGTTTCCTACAATAAACTCAATATCCTTTCTAATGACATCAGAGTAACTTTTCTACAGAGTTTGGGCTGCTTTGATCATTTTCCTTATTATGTCCACTTCTTGGCAAGTCTCTTGAAGAAAATCTGGTCCAACTATCCTTCTTTCACCAACTTCTTCCTAATAAAGTGGGGTTCTACACTTTCATCCACTGAGAGCTTCATATGGAGCCATACCAATACTGGCTTGGTAGGTGTTATTATAGGCGAACTCTATTAAGGTAAACTTCTCTTCCCATGTTCCCTTCAAATCTATTGCACAGGCACAAAGCATATCTTCTAGGATCTAAATCGTCCTCTCTGACTAAACATCTGTCTGTGGATGAAAAGCTATACTAAATCACAAATTGGTGCCCATCGCATGTTGTAGACTTTCCCAAAATATGGATGTGAATCGGGGATCTCAGTCTAACACAATGCTTTGAGGTACACCATGTAGGCGAACTAGTTGGTTTACGTATAGCCTAGCTAATCTATCCAATTCATATTGAGGTTGAATTGCAATAAATCTTGTTGTCTTTGTGAGGCTATCAACAATTACCCAAACATCATCCACACTTCTAGGTGTTAAGGGTAGACCTGTAATGAGATCTATTGTGACGCAGTCCCATTTCCACTCGGGTGCTGGTAACGGGTGGAGTAACCTGGATGGTTTCTGACAAACTACCTTCACTTGTTGGCACATTAAGCATCTATATACAAAATTTGCTATATCTGCCTTCATCCCTCTCCACCAAACTAACTTCTTCAGGTCGTAAAAAAATTTATACTGCCTGGATGGGCTGAATAGGGAGCATTGTAAGCTTCCTTCAATATCATTTCCTTAATATCTATGGCTACTGAAGTAATACAATGTTTGCCTCAGAATTTGAGTGAACCATCAGGAGATAGAGCGAAGTCAGGATCTGACTTTCCTCTTTGTAAGTCTTCCATCAAAGTTTGAAGGTAGAGGTCAATTGGTAATTCCTTAACTACGTCTGTGATTATGTCAACTTTATCTATAAGGTTGCGAATAAGCTTGCATGTTTACCAATAACTTGGTCCCCAAGGATTTTTCTGACAGGTCAAGTGTATCTTGAGCTTCTCTTCTTATCGTTAGAACCGAACCCAGTTCAATTCTTTCTTCAAGCTTTGCTAGACTCTTCCTACTTAAAGCATTGGCCAGTATGTTGGCTTTCCCAGGGTGGAATGAGATTTCACAATCATAGTATTTTAGCAATTTTACCCATCTTTGTTGTCTCATATTTAAGTCCTTTTGAGTAAACAAGCAGGTAAAGCTTTTGTGATTGGACTTAATTTGAAGCTTTTCTCTATACAAGTAGTGTCTCTAGGTTTTGAGGGCGAACACTAATGCTGCTAGTTCCAAGTTATGTGTCGGATAATTTTTCTCATGTTTCTTCATTTGTCTTGAGGATTAAGCCACTACTTATTCTCCTTGCATTAATACAAATCCTAAGCCTAGCATAGAGGCATCAGTATACAGAGTGAAAGTTTCTCTTAGTCTTGGAATTGTGAAAATAGGAGCTGAGACCAATCTTTCCTTTAATGTTTAAAAACTTCTTTCACACTGGGCTGACCAGATGAATATTTCCCCTTTCATGGTTAATTTAATTAGTGGCACAGTTATTCTAGAATAATCTTTCACAAATCTTTGGTAGTACCCTCCTAGATCCAAGAAACTTCAGATCTTAGTGACCATTTTAAGTTCTTCCCAGTTAAGGATAGCTTCAATTTTGTTGGGGTTTACTTAATCCCTTCTGCTAATGCTACGTGACCTAGGAATGCCAATTCATTCAGTCAGAAATCATACTTTTTAAATTTGGCATAAATCGTCTTTTCCCATAGCCTTTGCAATGCTTGGCATGTGTCTTGTGCTCTCCTGTATCCTTGGAGTAGATTAGTTGGTCGTCAATAATGAAGTATCCAACATATCATGAAATTATCAATTCATAAGATCCATGAACAAGGTAAGAGCATTAGACAGCCCGAAGGACATGACTAGGAACTTGTAGTATCCATACCTTGTTGAAAAGGCCGTCATAGGTTTGTCACTTTCCTTTATCCTTAATTGGTGATATCTAGATCGAAGATCAATCTAGAAAAACACCTCAACTTCTTGTAGTTTATCATTCATCTATTCGCGGCAATGGACCGATTCTTGATGGTGAGCATGTTCAGTTCTCTATAATCGATGTAGAGACGTACACTGCTATCTATTTTTTTAACAAAAAGTACCAGCACACCCTAAGGAGAAATACTTGGCCTTATGAACATTTATCCAGTAGTTCTTGTAGTTGCACCTTTAACTCCTTGAGCTCGGTAGGCTCTGCCACACCCCAATTCTGCACCATTCAGAACAGTATGATGAACCGCTAATAAACCAACGGTTCAACCAGGATCTCTAATAGGCTAAGTCCATTAAAAATAAAACCACGCACATCCACAACCATAATCAGAATAAATACACAATAGCGGAAGTCTTATAAAAAATGAACTGAGAAATCTAACTGTAATAATCATAATTAAAATATTAAGTTATTGTTGTATCAACTGAGACATAAATAAATAGAATATCAATTACATCCCCTTATAAATTCAAATAAAATTCTAATAAAATACACATGAGTTGCACTAGCATGAGGGGTCATGCATATCCACTATGTCTTCGGCTTCCATTGCAGCAATACGCGCGTACACCGGAGCACTCATATAATCTTCCACCGTAGTAACTACATCATCAACTAAAAAATATTCGAAGTCGAGAGGGTGAGCACACATCATGCCTCAGTGAACAAACAAAACAATGCAACAAACATATGCGTGCATTCAATTCATATCTTTGGTCTGGTAAATAAGTTTGCAATGTGCTATAGAAAGGATAGGTGGCCAAAGGTTACGTTTATTGACGCCACACCTCTATACACGAGTGTGTGAAGCCGCCCAAAGGTAACGTTTATTGTCGTCCCACATGCACCCACCATGGACAATGTACACGCAAAGGTTACGTTTATAGTTGTACCCATTGCCCATACCAACACGTAATCCCCTACTGGTGAGGGCTCGCAACTAACCAATCCTAATGCCAATTAGTGTATCCAAGGCCTCACCCCAGCATCCCTTAATACGTCCATAGAGATATGGCTAAGGGCCCCCTAACAGAGTCAGAGACTACACGGTCCGAGACCACCTGCCCTATTACCCTACGACGTAATAGTTCTGCTAAGGTAATGGTGATACGACGATGTCAGTGGACAAGACAAGAGTTAGAGATAAAGCTAGAATGCTGAGGCCCGGCCTATGACACCCCCCCTGATACTCGCTCGTATCAAGCACACCGACCATACACATACATCCTCATGCCTATTCCTATCATCACCATGATCACATTATAAATAATAATTTAAATATGCATGAATAGTAATAATATAAATATTGGATGACATGTTGAATGCACATAACAATCATACACGCATAAAATCAATCATGGCATTGGACTCAAGAATAAAATAGTTTATTATTAACCAATTAGTTTAGGTCTTGTTCCCTCACCTTTGCTTGATCGTAGATCCTCTTTCAAGATTTAAGAATCAACTAAATATCAATATTATATCACTAGAAGACCTAATCAAGTCGATAGAATTTAATTAGAATTAATTCTGATTTTAAAAGCATGCTGTTAACTGGGGGTCGATGCCAGGTTCAGAGGTTCCATCGACCTTGGGTGCTACCACCTAGACTCTGGACTATCCAAACACTGGGGGTCGATTGTTAGGGTCTGCTAGGGTCAATTGGCCATCGACCCCCCATGCAACCCCCCGTGGGTTTAGTCAATTTTTCATCCTACAGTCCCTTCCTTCGTGTTTGGGTCCTATGGCTTGCTTCTACAATCCATTACATACATGTTCTATGGCTTAGCACCATAGTTTATTCACCTACATGGTTTTTATGATTTTTCCCATGGTTTTCCATGAAAATCTAACCATGGATGGATGATTTGGGTTTATCCTATATCATTCCCTCTTCACTATCTATTCTAAGGTCTGTAGAACTACATGGAGATAGTATCCATACCTGAGAATTATGCTTGTTTCTCTGAAGCCTTCTCTTTGATATTCTTCTCCACTTTCCTTCTCTTCTCTTTCTCTTCTCCTTCTTTCTCTTAATCCAATTAGGGTTCTAAAAGGAGTGAAAGAGGCTTAGGGACGTCCTATTTATAGAGTAGAAACTTCCAAAATAAGTCTCATTGAGATTAGGAAAGAATCCCATTGAAATTTGGAAAGTTCCTAATTCACGGTTTCTGTCGGCAGACTGGGGGTGATGAGGGGGTCAGAGATCCCGTTGACCACTGGTTCTAAAATGTCCGACCCCCGATTAAAAACTCAGGGTCTAACTTATATACTGGGGGGTCCGACCCTGCCTTGCTGGGTATGCGACCCTCCCCTTATTTAAATGTTTTTGGGTAAGTTTAATACCTGGGATCATGATCTCCCTCACGTACTTGATACATTTGGCTCGACCATGACGGGTAGACCTGGTTCAAAGTGTTAAGACCAAGTTAGTTCGATACGGTTCTTACAACTTCCCCCTACTTATAAAAATTTTGTCCTCGAAATTGCACATACATTCCGAGTCAAATAATTGAGGATATTGCTTTCGCATAGCATTCTCTTCTTCCCATGTGATTTCTTCCATATCTCTACTTCTCTAGGTGACCTTAACATAATAGATATCACAGTTGCGTAGTCATTGAACCTTCTGACCAGTGATTTCAGTTGGTGCTACTTCAAATGTCAAATCTTCAGTCAAATCAGGTAAGTCTATTGTCAAGACGTGCGTCGGATCCTTGACATACTTCTTCAATAAGGAAATGTGAAATACGTCATGCACACTTGACATAGATGGTGGTAGTGCTAACTGGTAAGCCACTTTCCCACGCTTAGCTATAATCTCATATGGCCCGACATAACTTGGACTTAGTTTCCCTTTCTGTCCGAACCGTTTCAATCCACGCATAGGCGATACTTTTGAGAATACTTTATCACCCACGATGAACTCAAGGTCTCAGCGTCGAGTATCGGCATATTGCTTCTGACGACTCTGAGCAGTTCTCACTCTTTCTTTGATAATGTCGACCACTCGACAAGTCTCTTCAATAAATTCTGGTCCAACAATACTACATTCCCCAACTTCATTCCAAAACAGAGGAGTTCAACACTTTCTGCCATACAGTGCTTCATAGGGTGACATCTGTATAGTAGCCTGATAGCTATTATTATAAGCGAACTCAATCATTGGCAACTTTTCATCCCATGATCCTTTAAAATCAATTACACATGCTCGAAGCATATCCTCTAGAATCTGAATTGTACGCTCTGACTGTGGGTGGAATGCAGTACTAAACTTCAATGTTGTACCCATAGCCTTTTGCAATCCTTCCCAAAACTTTGAAGTAAATCGTGGATCTCTGTCGGAAACAATGCTTTCAGGTACACCGTGTAATCGCATAATTTTATCCACATACAACTTAGCTAACCTCTCCAGTGTATACTGAGGTCGTATAGGTATAAAGTGAGCTGTTTTAGTGAGGCGGTCTACAATCACCCAAACTGCGTCAACTACCCGAGGAGTCAAAGGTAATCCTGTGACGAAGTCCATCGTAATGCAGTCCCATTTCCATGCTGGTTCCGGTAACGGCTGTAATAGTCCGGTCGGTCATTGTCGTTCAGCCTTTATTTTTTGAAAATTTAGGCATTGAGACACGAACTTAGCTACTTCTGCTTTCATTCCTCTCCACCAATATAATTTCTTTAGATCATGATACATTTTTGTACTTCTACGATGTATCGAATAGATGGTGGTATGGGCTTCTTTCATCAATCGGTGTCTAATGTCCAAGCTTTCTGTTTCGGGTACACATATTCTTCCTTTGTATTTCAGTTCCTTTTCTTCGTCCAAGGTGAACTCAGGGTTAGTTCTACCTTTTTCAATGTCCTCTTGTACTGTTCTTAGGTAAGGATTTGATTTGATAGCTGTCTTTACTTCATTAACTATATCCGATAAAATCTTCAATGCGGCGAACATATTTGAAAATCGATGAATAAATCCTTGGTTGGATGATCCATCTGGTGCATCTATCACAAACTGGTCACTACCGTGCTTGAATACCTTTCTGGTAGTACACATTACGGCGGTTGTGCTAACCTCTCCCTGAGATTTTATCATTGCCTTTCTACTCAAGCATCGGCTACTACATTAGCTTTCCCCGGATGATACTGGATATCACAATCATAGTCTTTCAATAGTTCCAGCCATCCTCTTTGTCTCATATTCAGCTCCTTCTGATTAAATAGATAAGTAAGACTTTTATGGTCTAATTTAATCTAAAACTTCTCCTCATACAGATAATGTCTCCATATTTGGACAGCATGTACTACTGCCGCTAGCTCCAAATCATGTGTAGGATAGTTCTTCTCATGTATCTTCAGTTGTCTTGAGGCATAAGCAATTACTTGTTCTCCTTGCATAAGTACACATCATAATCCTAGTCCTGACGCATCGATGTACAAGATAAATGGTTGTCCTGGAATCGGGATGGTCAAGATTGGAGCTGATATCAATCTAGCCTTCAAGGTTTGGAAACTCTTCTCGCATTTGTCCGTCGAAACAAACTTCTCGCCCTTCTTAGTCAAACTGGTAAGATGTACGATAATTCGAGAATAGTCTTCCACAAATCATCGATAATACCCAGCTAGACCCAGAAAACTTTTAATTTCTGTAATGCTCTTCAGAGCTTCCCACTTTACAATAGCCTTGATCTTGCTGGGATCCACTTTAATTCCTTCAGTGGATACTACATGGCCTAGAAATGCGACTTCCATTAGCGAAAACTCACACTTTGTAAATTTGGCGTAGAGCTTTTCCCTCCGTAGTCGCTGCAGAGCGGCGTTTAGATTCTTGACATGTGTTTCCTCATCTTTGGAGTAGACTAATATATCATCAATGAATACAATAACCGACGTATCCAACATGTCATGGAAAACCCAGTTCATAAGTTCCATAAAGGTTGCTGGTGCGTTTGTCAATCCAAAAGACATGACCAAAAATTCATAGTGTCCATATCTGGTCCTGAATGCTGTCTTGGGAATATCACCATCTTTAATCTTTAACTAATGGTAGCCTGACCGAAGATCGATCTTTGAGAACACTTTGGCACCCTGCAACTGATCGAACAGGTCATCGATCCGAGGCAATGGATACCGATTCTTGATTGTTAGTTTATTTAGTTCTCGGTAGTCTATACACAAGCGAACGCTACCATCCTTCTTCTTTAGGAATAATACTGGTGCTCCCCATGGTGATATGCTAGGGTGAATGTAACCCTTGTCCAGTAGTTCTTGTAGTTTTACTTTCATTTCTTTCAGTTCAGTAGGAGCCATTCGATAAGGTGCTTTCGATACTAGTACGGCTCCAGGTATAAGATCTATAACAAACTCTGTAGCTCGGTCGGGGGGTAATCCTGGTAATTCTTCAGCAAATACGTCTGGATAGTCCCGCACGACATCAATATCTTCCATTCGTAGAGCTTCCTGGTAATGTCGACCACAGATACTAAATACCCAACTGCTCCTTTCTCAAAGCACTTCTTAGCCTTTAGCGCCAAGAGTATGAGCTTTCATTTACGGGGAAGTTTGGTTCCCAAAAAACTGAACTCTGCTCCTTCCTTGTCTTTAAATGTCAGCTTCTTTTTGGCACACAATAGGTTTACAGAATGCCGAACTAACCAGTCCATTCCCAAGATGACGTCAAAGTCTGCCATCTCAAGTTGGATCAAGGTTGCATCCAAGGTCTTTTCATCAATAAGAACTGGACATGGTCCATAACCTTTTTCTAATTCCACTTCTAATCCCATAGGTGATCGTACAAGTAGCTTGTAGTACAAGGATTTAAGGGGTAGATTTAACTTCTTTCCAAATGCCACAGATATAAAGGAATGAGTAGCTCCTGAATCAAAGAGTACTCTGGCGGGAATGCCATTAATAGGTACGATACCTGTGATTTGTTTTGGTTTAGTCTACATGCTCATATAATGTAATACAAATAACTAAAAAATTTAAGTCATACCTGTGACCACATCAGACGATGTGGCAGCATCCTCAGATGTAACCGCGTAAACTCGTCCTTGATGTAGCTGTTTCTTGGGCTTAGGACATTCCCTTGCTATATGTCCCACTTGGTTGTAGTTAAAACATTTTTATCCTTTCAGTAATTGGCTTGGGTTGTTGTTGAACTACGGGAGTAGTTTTGGTTGCAGCGGTAAAGCCTTGAGCACGTAAGGGTTTGAATGTCTTGTTATTCCCTCCATTATAAGAATTTCCAGATGGCCTTTTTATACCTCTGTTTTGCATGAAATTACTCTCCTTCTGGCTCGATTCTATAACTCGAGCAATTTGGGCCGCTTCATTATAGATTTTCTTTTCATGTCCTAGAACGTGCTCGCGGATGCTTCCCCTAAGTCCCATGACGAACCTTCGGGTCTTTGTGTTTTCCTCTTGCATACCGGTGGGTGCAAAGAATAACAGCTCTTCATAACGTTGTTGATATGCATCCATGGTCATCTGCCCCTGATATAAACTTAGGAACTCTCTTTCCATATAATCTCTGAAACTTCTCGGAAAGTACTTCTCAAAGAACGCCTCTTTATAAATATCCCAAGTCAGTTGGGCGTGCTTTGTAAGTAAATACGTCCTGGTAGACCTCCACCAATGGTGTGCATCTCCTCCCAGCATAAAGGTGGCACACAACACTTTTTCTTCTTCATTTAATATCATCATCACAATTTCATTCCATTTCGTCAACCCAGTGTGGCAGCCATAAAGGATCTGCTGGCTTGCCATTAAACTCTCTGGGCTTTAGTTTCAAAAAATGCTCCACCAGTCTGGAGTAGTCTAGTGGCTGCGGGACATACGCTACATACATAGGTGGTTGGTATTGATATCCATCTTGAGCTATCTCATGATTTTGTACTTGAGCCTGCATGATAGGAGTCTAAGGTGTGTGGGGTACTATGTTACTCCCCCTTGGTGCTGTGCTTGCCTATCCAGTTGCATTGGAGGTGTTTGTGCAGCTGGAAGAGTTATGCCCATGGCAGCTTGTATAGTAGCTTGTGCCCATTGCATTTGCTATAGCTATTGGGCCAAGTTCATTATGAATGTGGCCAAATCTGTAGGTGGAGCTGGCAGATTTGTAGGATTTGTCTGCTCATTTATGACGGACGGTGCCGTGTTAATCTTTCCCTGTGTTCCCGATTGTGTCTAGTTATCTTCCCCCATAGGTGGTGGTGGTGCAATAGAGTTACGGCTCTGTCTGGTTACTCTGCGTCCAGCCATTATCTAATCTGATAGTGGGATTGCCTGAAAATCATTGAACACGAGAGACAATCATTAAATACTTCATTCTCATATTTTAAAACCACAAACAATTTCAAATTTCAAAATTTTGAGATCATTTTATCAAAAATGCTATGTTTTCACTGCAGGGTTGATGGTGGGGGTCGATGGATGTCCGACCCTCAATCTGCGACCCTGAGAAATCATCAATTCTTCCCAAGAGCCGGGGGTCGATGGGGGGGTCAGATGATGTCCGACCCAGGGTGCGACCCCTGGTTCTCTGTCAGATCATCGAGAGCTGAGGGTCGATGTGGGGGTAAATGGATGGGTCGATTGTTTTAATCCAATTTTCCGACCCTCGGACTAAAAATCAGATTTTTAAGTTCGGATTCAAAGTCCATTTCCCATTCTTTGTTCTCCGCTTCGACTCGACTCGTCCCTCTGAGTTGCTACAGTGACAACTCCGGTCAATTGGTGGTTTGCACTCCTTGTTTCATCGTCTACATCTCCGCTTCAAGTATGTCTTCTATCTTTTCATGTTTTTAGGTTTCTTTACCTAGGTTTTTGCTCGTTTATCACGTATTTTTCAAATTAAACTTTTTTCAACTGTAAAAATTTGACTTTTATTGGGGGCTTTTGTTGTTGGTGACCCGAGGAACGAAAGTTCTCAAAATATTTGAGTTTCATCGGTTGGTTATCAAGAAACTCGAAATTTACTCTTTTTGCCCTAATTTTGTTGAGATTTTGAATTTCTTGAAATTTCGTCCAATTAAATCTCATTAGTTGAAATTTCCGACTGTATGAGTCTCACAGTGTAGTTTAGGATCTATGTAAGTCCTCTTGCCACATGTATGGGTGAAAAGTGAGGCTTTTAACCAATTTACGTCGTTATTATGTCAAAATTTCTGGTTTTTCCTCTCTACTAAGCCATTATTTATTTTTCTTTCTTATTTGCAGATACTATGGCTCGTAACAAGGTACCCAGGGTTCGCGACCGTCTTCACTTCTGTTCCAATGAAGCCGAGACGCAGTATGCCCTCTATGCTCTCAAGAAGGTAGAGGGAGGCCACAAAGTGGACTTGGCTAGCTTAGCCTTGTTCAATGTGGAGGGGGCCTTTGGCGATATGGGATGGCTTCCTGTCATCACCTATGATGCCTGTACCTGTCCTAACTTGGTACGCTAGTTCTACTGTAATCTCCAGGTGGTGAGAGATTACAACGATGTTGAGAGAGGGGGTGAGCTTTGGATCACCAGCTACGTCAAGGGGGTTGATGTTTCATTCTATTATCGGCAGCTGGCCGACTTGTTGGGCATTTCCTATGCTGGCCCCTTGGTGTTTTGTGCCCCTGGAGAGCCCCAGTTCTTTTCTTTACAGATGAGGGCTGAGTTCAATCTTCAGCTCATCAGACCTGATCGCTGGGAGATGAAAGCGAGTTATCTACGTTCAGATCCACGGGTGTACTACAAGATCATCCAGCATAATATGATACCACAGAGTGGACATTACAAGAGGGTCTCCCAGTTGACCCAGTATCTATTATACTACATATGTACTAGGCAGCCCGTCTGCCTTCCCTATATCATCATACGGACGATGATCAGTGCCACGTTGCACAGTCACACTGGAAACCTTCCTTATGGATGCATGGTCACTACCTTGCTTACCCGCCTGGGGGTTGATTTATTGGATGAGAAGATTCAGGAGAAATCCTTCTCATCGCCTCTTGATTGGGAGACTATTTGCAAGATGGGCATGCGGGATGCCCAGGTCAGCGATGAGGAGAGGAACGCGATGGTGCGCCCTCGCACTCGAGTAGAGATGGCTGACGCTGAGGCAGCAGCAACAGCCGCTGGGGTAGGGGTTCATGGGGATGATGACGATCGGCTATACATGGATATAGATGTCATACCTCCTCCATCACCTACTCATGCTACAGGAGCTGTTCCGTCTTCTTCAGCTGGTCCTTCGCATGCAGCTGGTCCTTCGTATGCTCCTTCTGGTGACATGATGGGGATATTGCACGAGATACGAGAGGCTCAGCGTATGTCTGACTTGAGGATGGGAGAGCTTCTAGAGGCTCCATGCTTGTCCGATCAGCGGGTGGGAGAGCTTCTGGTTACTCAGCGTGTGTCGGATCAGCGGATGGGAGAGCTGATGGATGCTCAGCGTGTGACTGACCAGCGGGTGGCTAATCTCACAGCTACTCTCCAGATGACCCAGACTTAGATAACTTGATTGACTAGAGTCTACGCTGAGGACTTTGATAGAGATCGTGAGGCACTGCCTCCCCCATCACATCCAGCTTCTTAATGTATTTCTTTTATCTTTATTTTTGTACTTCAGAGTAACTGTCCGGACTGTGGACTGTACTCTGCTTAAATCATATATATATAAACATTTATTCTTCCTTTTGGTTGTATATAAATTTGTTTCTCATTTAATAGATGCATTATTCTCTTTCAGTTTATTCTCAAACAACACAGATGCTTATGGTGTGTTATTATTACATCTTTTAAATTTTTATCCTATCTCAGTTCATGACCTTTTGTGGAAGTATATGGTTTCGCAGATAAGGCCTGATATGCTCTGATACCAAGTTGTCACACCCCAATTTTGCACCATTCAGAACAGTGTGATGAACTGCTAAAAAACCAATGGTTTAACCAGGATCTCTAATAGGCTATGTCCATTAAAAATAAAACCATGCACATCCACAACAATAATCATAATAAATACACAATAGCGGAAGTTTTATAGAAAATGAACTGAGAAATATAACTGTAATAATCATAATTAAAATATTAGTTTATTATTGTATCAACTGAGACATTAATAAATAGAATATCAATTACATCCCCTTATAAATTCAAATAAAATTCTAATAGAATACGCATGAGTTGCACACGCATGAGGGGTCATGCGTATCCACTAAGTCTTCGACATCCATTGCAGCAATACGCACGTACACCGGAGCACTCTTATAATCTTCTACTGTAGTACCTGTATCACCAACTAAAAATATTTGACGTCGAGAGGGTGAGCACACATCATGGCTCAGTGAGCAAACAAAACAATGCAACAAACATATGCGTGCATTCAATTCATATCTTTGGTCTGGTAAATAGGTTTGCAATGTGCTATAGAAAGGATAGGTGGCCAAAGTTTACGTTTATTGATGCCGCACCTCTATACACGAGTGTGTGAAGCCGCCCAAAGGTAACGTTTATTGTCGTCCCACATGCACCCACCATGGACAATGTACACGCAAAGGTTACGTTTATAGCTGTACCCGTTGCCCATACCAACACGTAAGCCTCTACTGGAGAGGGCTCGCAAACTGGGCTCGCAACTAACCAATCCTAATGCCAATCAGTGTATCGAAGGCCTCACCCCAGCATCTCTCAATACGTCCATAGAGATAGGGCTAAGGCCTCCCCGGCAGAGTCAAAGACTACACGATCTGAGACCACCTCCCCTCATACCCTACGACGTAATAGTTTTGCTAAGGTAATGGCGATACGACGATGTCAGTGGACAAGACTTGAGTTAGAGATAGGGCTAGAGTGCTGAGGCCCGGCCTATGACACCCCCCTTGATACTCGCTCGCATCAAGCACACCAACCACACACATACATCCACAAGCCTATTCCTATCATCATCATCACGTTATAAACAATAATTTAAATATGCATGGACAGTAATAATAGAAATATTAGATGACATGTTGAATGCACATAACAAGCATACACGCATAAAATCAATCATGGCATTGGACTAAAGAATAAAACAGTTATTATTAACCAATTAGTTTAGGTCTTGTTCCCTCACCTTTGCTTGATCATAGATCCTCTTTCAAGTTTTAAGAATCAACTAAATATCAATACTATATCACTAGAAGACCTAATCAAGTCAATAGAATTTAATTAGAACTAATTCTGATTTTAAAATCATGCTGTTACCTGGGGGTCGATGCCAGGGTCGGAGGTTCCACCGACCCTGGGTGCTACCACCCAGACTCTGCACTTTCTGAACACTGGGGGTCGATTGTTAGGGTCTGGTAGGGTCGATTGGCCATCGACCCCCCGTGCAACCCCCCATGGGTTTAGTCAATTTTTCATCCTACAGTCCCTTCCTTCGTGTTTGGGTCCTATGGCTTGCTTCTACAATCCATTACATACATGTTCTATGGCTTAGAACCATAGTTTATTCACTTACATGGTTTTTATGATTTCTCCCATGGTTTTCCATGAAAATCTAACCATGGATGGATGATTTGGGTTTCTCCTAGATCATTCCCTCATAACTATCTATTCTAAGGTCTGTAGAACTACATGGAGATAGTATCCATACCTGAGAATTATGATTGTTTCTCTGAAGCATTCTCTTTGATATTCTTCCCCACTTTCCTTCTCTTCTATTTCTCTTCTCCTTCTCTTCTCCTTCTCTTCTCTTTCTCTCAATCCAATTAGTGTTCTAAAAGGAGTGAAAGAGGCTTAGGGACGTCCTATTTATAGAGTAGAAACTCCCAAAATAAGTTCCATTGAGATTAGGAAAGAATCCCATTGAAATTTGGAAAGTTCCTAATTCACGGTTTCTGTTGGCAAACTGAGGGTGATGAGGGGGTCGGAGATCCCGTCGACCCCTGGTTCTAAAATGTCTGACCCCCAGTTAAAAACTCAGGGTCTAACTTTTATACTGGGGGGTCCAACCCTGCCTTGTTGGGTATGCAACCCTCCCCCTTATTTTAATGTTTTTAAGTCAGTTTAATAGTTGGGATCGTGATCTCCCTCACGCACTTGACCCATTTGGCTCGACCATGATGGGTAGACCTGGTTCAAGGTGGTAGGACCGGATTAATTCGATACGAGTCTTGTAGGCTCCATCCTATATGGAGCTTTTACAATGCTATTTCTCTTGGTAACAAATTTATCACGAACTCAGTTACGCATTCTAGTGTTAGCCTTGATAGATCTTCTGGAAAAGCATAGAGAAATTCCTTCAGCACCTCTAAATTTTTTAGATGTGGTCGCTTGGCTGTAACATCTAAGACTGACACCAAAAATCCTAGATCTCCCTTTTGAAGACATTTTGTGATTCCCAAGTTGACACTGAGAGAGGGGTGAATCAAAGAGCTCAAAAAATCCTTCTCTAAACTTTGAAATCTATCCAGACTAAGTCGACAATGTTGCCTTGAGCTGTTTGTCTATACTTTGCTGTCTTGAGCTGATTAGGTACAATGTACTGCCTTGGGCTGATTAGGTACAATGTGCTACCTTGAGCTGACTAAGAAGGTTGTTCACACACTTGTTCATATAAACACATTTTGTGTAACATACTATGCCACACAACTACAAGAAACAATATCCTATGGCTTAGCATACCCAATGTGTACACTCAGCCTACAAAGCACGCACTTCATATACCCAAAACACATATACACATTGATAAGTGTGATTTTCATATTTTTATTCCCTTTATACTATGCTTTTTAATGTGTTTTATGTCTTATTGAACTAAATATGATGAATTTTATTAATTTTACATATTTTAGAGACATTGTGAATTAATTGTTAAATGATAGGAAAATTTCAGCATCCTTAATATTGACGTTTTGAGTTTCATGCAGGTTTTTGACATGAAACGAGTTTCAAAATTAAAAAGTTGTCTTCAGTAAAGTTGTAGAGGACGTCTCAACCTTTTCAGAATGTTATTATGGAGAAAAATCGGAGTTCGTTTGTACCTCCAAATGTGGCTTTAAAGTCTAACACAAAAATCTAACCGAATCTGAATTGGAGTAGCCCTCTGATCAGATTAAAGCATTAAACGGTGGATGTAAATTCCATAAAGAATCTCCTAATCAAGTTAGGAAACCTAAACCTATGATAGAAGAATCCAAAGAAGAAAAGAAGACTCTACAATTTCAGAATTCTAAATAGAGAAGGACTCCTGAACAAAGAAAGAATCCTACACAAAGAAGGAGTTATAAATTACAAAGGATTGTCATGTTTTATATATAGAGCATTAATGTTAAGATAAACTCTCTCTCTCTCTCTCTCTCTTGCTGGAAATTTTTCTATCTCTTAAAGGATTGTAATGTCTAGCTAATCTTCTCATTCAGTTCAAGGGGATTTTGAAGCCCAAACTCATGTCAATGGTGTAATCTCTATTCAGTAACATTGTTCTTATTCTCTCCTTTATTAGAATTGCTTATGTTATTCTTTTCTCTTTAATTATGATATTTGTCTGAAAAATTCAGTAATGGCCTACTAAATCAGTTAGATTAATATTAATTGCTAGATCTAGAATCTGTGATACGTAATCATCCTGATTCTAATCACAAGTAGCAAACAGTGGTAAATGATTATGTCCAAGTTTTCGTCTCATCATTGTTAACAATATAACCTAAGTTTAATAATCCCCGATTGTGTGTGATTGTTGCTTATATTGATCTATTTTTCACCCTCTTAATGCTGCCATTAAATTAAACATTGAGGGCTTATTTAGTGTTGTTCAATGGTTTGATCTCTCTAAAGAGCTTGTTTTAGTAGAGATACTTGAGGGAAAACTCGGGTAACAGAGCATATTGTTATCTAGGGTCTTTAATTCTAATTGGAAGGAAGAAATTAATGTTGCGATTAGTTTTACTCATTGCATGTGTTGGTGGATATTGAACCAAGAACTGAACATTCTCATTTAATTATCTTCCTATTTAAATTTTGTCTGTTTACTTTCAATTTGATTCAAACAACCAACCCCCCCTCCCTTTGTTATTGTGTTTAATTTGCATTAATTAGTATATTTAGTTTGAGTAGAATATAAATTTTAATCAATTCATTCTCTGTGGGATTGACCTTTGCTTATCCTGTTTATAGTTTATTAATCAGATCAGTAAAGAAATATTTAATTAAATTGGTGCATTCGACAAGCTACCAAATTTTTTTGCCATTGCTGGGGAGTGAATTTTGATTAGTTTTTATATCTCTCTTTTAATTTTTCTTTTTTGGATTAGTTTTTTATTTATTTATTTTAACTTTTTTATTTTATTTAATTTTTATTTAATTTCTTTTCTTCTTATTAAGTTTTTTCAGTTAATTATCTTAGCTAGTTGTGTGAGTTTATGATTCTGACGTGATCCACTCAAAAAGGAGATTTTAATTTTGATCCAGAACTTGAACGTACTGTGTATTAGTTAAGAAAAGAAGTTAGACAGATTAGGATGGAAAGAGAATCAATCCCTCTTACAGGATATATTTTTGAAAGTTCTTCGAGTGACTCTGAACTAGAAGAAATCATGGCTGAGAATGACAGGACATTAAAGGAGTTGGCTACTCCTGATTTTAACAAACAACCTTTGTGCATTCAATACCATACTTTGGACGTCGCTTTTGAGCTTAAGTCTGGTTTAATTCATTTGTTGCCTAAATTTTGTGGTTGTACAGGTGAGGATCCAAATAATCACCTGAAGGAATTTCATGTAGTGTGTTCAAGCATGAAACCGACAGGAGTGTCTGAAGAACAGATCAAATTATGAGCCTTTCCTTTGTCATTATCAGATGATGCAAAAGATTGTCTCTACTACCTACCATCTGGGACGATCACTACATGGAATAAAATTAAAAGATTATTTTTAGAAAAATACTTCCTAGCCTCTAGAGCAGCCACCACCAGAAAAGAAATTTATAGCATACGATAGTACACTGGAGAAACACTCTATGAATATTGGGAGCGTTTCAAGAAACTATGTGCCAACTGTCCACATCACAAGGTAAGTGATCAACTCTTAATTCAGTATTTTTATGAAGGATTATTGCCCATGAAAGGAACATGATAGATGCAGCAAGTGGAGGAGCTCTAGTAGATAAAACCCCTGAAGCTGCAAGAAGGTTAATTGTAAACATGGCTGTAAATTCCCAATAATTTGGTACAAGAAACGATGCACCACTCAGAAAGGTGAATGAGGTAAATACATCTTCCATTAAACAACAATTATCTGACCTTACCTCTCTTGTTAGACAGATAGCTATAGGGAATATACAGCAAGCAAAAGCTTATGGGATATGTTCAATGATAAGACACTCAACTGATATGTGTCCAACACTTCAAGAAGGACCCACAGAACAAGTCAATGTCGTTAGTCATTTTCTAGGACCACCAAGGTAATATGATGCATTCTCTAACACAAACAATCCATATTGGAGAGATCATCCAAACCTGAGCTACGGAGGAAACGGACCAGTAGGGCAAAATTTCTTTCAATGTAGACAGCCTACATTTCAACCAAGGCAACCTGCTCCTTAGAATTCAAACTCGTCTCTAGAAGACATAATCAAATCTCTTGCTCTCAATACTAAACAATTTCAATAATCCAACATTCAAAGTTTAGAGAGTCAGGTAAGTCAAATGGCAACTATTGTAAGTCGTTTAGAAGTTCAGGTTGGAGAAAAATTACCATCTCAAACAGTTGTAAATTCAAAAGAGGGTGTAAATGCAATAACCCTCCAAAGTGGTAAAGAACTTAAGGAACCAACAAGGATGAGCCCTGCTGTACCAAATGAAGAAAAAATAGAGAAAAAAATAGAGAAAGTCAAAATAGTTGCTCAACCTGAGGTAACATCCAAACCTTCCATTCTGTCTAAAACTAATCATCTTCCTTTTCCTAGCAGATTTGTAAAATCAAAGAAAGAAGACAAGGATAAGGAGATTCTGGATTTGTTTTGTAAAGTGGAGGTAAATATACCCCTGTTGGATGCAATCAAATAGGTACCCAAGTTTGTAAAATTTCTTAAAGAGTTATGCACTAACAAAAAGAAGCTGAGTGGTAATGAAATATTAAGTATGAGAGACAATGTCTCAGCAGTCCTCCAAAGAAAACTTCCTCCCAAGTGTAAAGACCCAGGTATGTTCACCATTCCCTATAAAATAAGTAATACCAGAATTGAGAGAGCTATGCTAGATCTAGGAGCATCTATTAATGTAATGCCACAATCCATTTATAATTCATTAAATTAAGGCCCTTTAAAAGAAACTGGTGTCATTATGCAATTAGCTGATCGCACTAATGCGTACCTTAAGGGGGTAGTTGAGGATGTTCTTGTATAGGTAAATGAGCTAATAATTCTGCTGATTTCTATATTCTGGACATAGAAGATGTTATCTCACCTAATCCAACACCTATCTTATTGGGAAGATCATTCTTGAATACATCTCAAACAAAGATAGACGTTCATGATTGTACCCTCACAATGGAGTTTGATAGTGAAATAATTCATTTTAATATTTTTGAAGCCATGAAACACCCTACTAATGTTCATTCGGTTTTTGCTATTAATACTGTTGATTCTAGATTGCAGGAAGTGTTTAAATTAAATAATAAAAAAGAACCAGAGGTTGCAATTACCACAGAATTACAGTAGAGGAGAACGATGAGATAAAGATTAGTAAAGAATTGAAGGAGACTGTGACAGCTTTACATTCTTTAAAACTAATTCCAAAAAAATGTGGAGTTTCTTTTATCAAGCTACCTGAGTCTCATAAAAAATTATTATCCTCTATTTTGTAGGTTCCTACCTTGGAATTGAAGCCCTTGCCAGTCCATTTAAACTATGGATACCTAGGAACATTATCGGTAATCATTGCGAAGAACTTGACACCTAGTCAGGAAGAGAAGTTGGTTCAAATGCTATTGTATCATAAGGAATATTTGACCTATTGGGTGGTCAAGCATTGCAATGTGAATATAACTAATGCTGGTGTTCAAAGGAAGTTGCAATTACCAGAACTTGAGAAGTTGAAGAATGATGCTTAGGAGAGCTCCAGCATTTACAAAGCAAAAATCAAAGGTTTTCATAACAAGATGATTTCTAGGAAGAACTTTGTTGTTGGTCAGAAAGTTCTTCTCTTTCATTCATGGTTAAAGCTATTTCCAGGTAAGTTTCGTTCTCGATGGATTGACCCTTTTGTTGTGACAAATATTTTTCATCATGGTGCAGTGGAACTAAAGAGCTTGAAAATAAACAAGATATTTAAGGTGAATGGTCATAGACTTAAACCTTACTTTGATGGTTTTCAAATGAAAAATATTGAAGAAGTGGGACTAGCAGTTCCTACTTATGAGGAGTGATGGACAAACCTAGTCGGGCTAACGACGTTAAACAAATGCGCTACTTGGGAGGCAACCCAAGAAAATAGATTTGTCTTTCTTCTCTTTATTAATTGCTTTCTTTTACATTGTTATTTTCCATTGAGGACAATGTTAGATTTAAGTATGGGGGAGAGAAATTAGGATCTGTCCTAGAAAATTTAGTTTTATTTAGAGTTTTATGTTTTACTTAGTTTTTTTTTTTTTTTTTTTAAAAACTTACTTAGTGTCGTGTTTTTATTTTTAGATTCTTTTAGTATTTATGTGCTTTGAGAGTAGATTTCATGAAAAATTTTAACGTTTTTTAACATTGGTTTTTAGTAAAGTCATACACTCTTACTATAGTTTTGACACAAAAATGAAAGGAGAGAGAGACTTAGGACACCATCACATGCAAAGTAATAAAAACCTATGTGAGGATAATACCTAGTTTGTATCTTGAGGTGGGAATCCAGATAGAAAAAACATATTACCTGACCTAAAGGTATGAATCTTTTATGGACCTAGTTGGCATTTAAGCCTTTGATTAAAGATAAAACCTTATTGTTAAAAAGAAAAAGAAAAAAATAAGAAGAAGAAGAATTTATGTTCTTGGAACTAGACAGGGCATTCCGCCTCAGGAAGCGAGGTGTCTTGATTGAAATTCCTTGGATGAGATTTCTTGAAAAAAAAAAGTACTCTCTAGCATCAATGTCCTTGAGGATATATGCAAAAAGCAAAGCTACATAAATAACTTGGGAATGCATAACCACCTACACTTCTCAAGCCAACTGCAGTGGAGTAGCTTAAATAGGAATAGTATACAAAAAAAAATATGAAATATAAGTGTTGAAAGCTGAATATGGTCAAATAGGTTCTAAATCATGGGTCTTGGTTACCCGTGTGTTACCATAGGTTTTACTTTAAAGAAAGGTATCTTTGGAAGATATAACAAGATTCCCTAATTAAAGATGCATGCTAAGTATTTGAATCATATAAGGTAATAAAGTTTAAGTGTGGCAGCTTGTTTGTTTTCTTGATCCCAAGTTGAATGTCCTAACTAATAGGATTTATATATGTTTTTTTCCTCAATACCAAAGTTAAAGTTTACAATTTGAATATGAATTTTGTGTGTTTATTTTCAGAAAACACTAACGAGATGTAACTCATCCACTAGGGGTGACCTAGGGGTTTAAAGGCTTGTTGCACGTACTAAGTGTAATCGTAATTCCTATGAAAGTGAGTTAGAGTTTTATTTTATTTTATTTTTATATTTTTCTTTGTCCGAGGACATGCAAAAGTTAAGTGTGGGGGTATTTAATAATTGTGTGATTTTCATATTTTTATTCCCTTTATACTATGCTTTTTAATTTGTTTTATGTCTTATTGAACTAAATATGATTAATTTTATTAATTTCACATATTTTAGAGACATTGTGAATTAATTGTTAAAAGATAGGAAAATTCCAGCATCCTTAATATTGACGTTCTGTGTTTCATGCAGGTTTTTGACATGAAAAGAGTTCTAGAATTGAAAAGTTGTCTTCTGTAAAGTTATAGAGGACATCTCAACCTTTTTGGAATGATATTATGGAGAAAAATTTGAGTTCGTTTGGGCCTCCAAACGTGGCTTTAAATTTTGACACAAAAATCTAACCGAATCCGAATTGGAGTAGCCCTCTGATCAGATTAAATCATTCAACGGTGGATGTAAATTCCATAAAGAATCTCCTAATCAAGTTAGCAAACCTAAACCTACAATAAAAAACTCCAAAGAAGAAAAGAAGACTCTACAATTTCAGAATTCTGAATAGAGAAGGACTCCTAAACAAAGAATAAATCCGACACAAAGAAGAAATCCTACACAAAGAAGGAGTTATAAGTTACAAAGGATTGTCATACTTTATATATATAGCATTAGTGTTACGATAAACTGTGATACCCCAATTCTGCACCATTCAAAACAGTGTGATAAACTGTTAATAAACCAACAATTCAACCAGGATCTGTAATAGGCTATATCCATTAAAAATAAAACCATGCACTCCACAACCATAATCAGAAAGAATACACAATAGCGGAAGTCTTATAGTAAATGAACTGATGAAACTATTTGAAATAATCATAAATAAAGTATCAAATTATGTTGTATCAACTGAGACATAAGTAAATAATATATCAATTACATCCCTTAATAAATTCAAATGAAAAATCTAATCGAATACGCATGAGTTGCACTCGTATGAGGAGTCATGCATATCCACTAAGTCTTTGGCTTACATTGCAGCAACACACACGTACACCGGAGCAATCATATTATCTTCGACAGTGGTACCTGCATCATCAACTAAAAATATTCGATGTCGAGAGGGTGAGCACACATCATGGCTCCGTGAGCAAACAAAACAATGCAACAAACATATGCATGCATTCAATTCATATCATTGGTCTGGTAAATAAGTTTACAATATGCTATAGAAAGGATAGGTGACCACCGCACCTCTATACATGAGTGTGTGAAGCCGCCCAAAGGTAACGTTTATTGTCGTCCCACATGCACCCACCATGGACAATGTACACACAAAGGTCATGTTTATTGCTGTACCAGTTGCCCATACCAACACGTAAGTCCCTACTGGCGAGGGCTCACAAACTGGGCTCGCAACTAACCAATCCTAATGCCAATCAGTGTTTCCAAGGCCTCACCCCAGCATTCCTCAATATGTCCATAGAGATAGGGCTAAGGCCCCCTGGCAGAGTCAGAGAATACACGGTCCGAGACCACCTCCCCTCATACCCTACGACGTAATAGTTCTGCTAAGGTAATGCCGATACGACGATGTCAGTGGACAAGACTTGAGTTAGAGATAGAGCTAGAGTGCTGAGGCCCCGCCTATAACACCTCCCCCTGATACTCGCTCGCATCAAGCACACCAACCACACACATACATTTACATGCCTATTCCTATCATCATCATCATCATGTTATAAACAATAATTTAAATATGCATGAACAGTAATAATAGAAATATTGGACGACATGTTGAATGCACATAACAAGCATACACGCATAGAATCAATCATGGCATTGGACTCAAGAATAAAATAGTTTATTATTAACCGATTAGTTTAGGTCTTGTTCCCTCACCTTTAGCTTGATCGTAGGTCCTCTTTCAAGCTTTAAGAATCAACTAAATATCAATATTATATCACTAGAAGACTTAATCAAGTCGATAGAATTTAATTAGAATTAATTCTAATTTTAAAAACATGTTGTTAACTGGGGGGTCGATGCTAGGGTCGGAGGTTCCATCGACCCTGGGTGCGACCACTCATGGTCTGGACTTCCCGAACACTGGGGGTCGGTTGTTATGGTCTGGTAGGGTCGATTGGCCATCGACCCCCATGCGGCCCCCTGTGGGTTTAGTCGAAATTCTCATCCTATAGTCCATTCTTCATGTTTGGGGTCTTATGGTTTGCTTCTACAATCCATTCCACACATGTTCTATGGTCTAGAACCATAGTTCATTTACCGATATGGTTTTTATGATCTTCCCCATGGTTTTCCATGAAAACCTAACCATGGATAGATGATTTGGGTTTCTCCTAGATCATATCATATTCACTATCCATTCTAAGGTCTGTATAATTACATGGAGATAATAGCCATACATGAGAATTAGGCTTGGTTCTCTGAAGCATTCTCTTTGATCTTCTTCTCCACATTCCTTATCTTCTCTTTCTCTTATCTTTTTCTTCTCTTTCTCTCAATCCAATTAGGGTTCTAAAAGGTGTGAAAGAGGCTTAGGGACATCGTATTTATTGAGTAGAAACTCCCAAAATAAGTCCCATTGAGAATAGGAAACAATCCCATTGAAATTTGGAAAGTGTCCAAATCACGATTTCTGTTGGCAGACTGGGGGTCGATGAGGGGGTTGGAGATCCCATCGACCCCTGGTTCTAAAATGTCCAACCCCTGATTAAAAACTCAGGGTCTGACTTTAGTACTGGGGGGGTCCGACCCTGCCTTGCTGGGTATGCGACCCTCCCCCTTATTTTAGTATTTTTGGGTCAATTTGAAACCTGGGATCTCGATCTCCCTCACGTAGTTGATCCATTTGGCTCGACCATGATGGGTAGACCTGGTTCACGGTGGTAAGACCGGCTTAGTTTGATACGGGTTTTACAACTCCCCCCTACTTATAAAAATTTCATCCTCGAAATTATACATACCTTCAGAGTCAAATAAATGAGGGTATTGCTTTCGCATAGCATTCTCTTCTTCCCATGTAATTTCTTCCATATCTCTACTTCTCCAGGTGACCTTAACATAATAGATATCACGGTTGCATAGTCGTTGAACCTTTTGGCTGGTGAATTTAGTTGGTGTTACTTCAAATGTCAAATCATCAGTCAAATCAGGTAGATCTACTGTTAGAACGTGCTTTGGATCCTTGACATACTTCTTCAATAAGAAAATATGAAATACGTCATGCATACTTGACATAGATGGTGGTAGTGCTAACTGGTACGCCACTTTCCCACGTTAGCTAGAATCTCATATGGCCCGACATATCTTGGGTTTAGTTTCCTTTTCTGTCTGAACCGTTTCAATCCTCGCATAGGTGATATTTTTAAGAATACTTTATCACCCACGACGAATTCAAGGTCTCGGGCGTCGGGTATCCGCATATTGCTTCTGACGATTCTGAGCTGTTCTCACTCTTCCCTTGATAATGTCGACCACTCGACAAGTCTCTTCAACAAATTCCGGTCCAACAATACTACGTTCCCCAACTTCATTCCAAAACATAGGAGTTCGACACTTTCGGCCATACAGTACTTCATAGGGTGACATCTGTATAGTAGCCTGATAGCTATTGTTATAAGAGAACTCAATCAATGGTAACTTTTCATCCAATGATCGTTTAAAATCAATCACACATGCTCGAAGCATATCTTCTAGAATCTGAATTGTACGCTCTGACTGTCCATCTGTCTGTGGATGGAATGCAGTACAAAACTTCAGTGTTGTACCCATAACCTTTTGCAATCCTTCCCAAAACTTTGAAGTAAATCGTGGATCTCTATCGGACAAAATGCTTTCAGGTACACCATGTAATTGCACAATGTTATCCACATACAGCTTAAATAACCTCTCCAGTGTATACTGAGGTCGTATCGGTATAATGCGAGTTGTTTTAGTCAGGCAGTCTACAATCACCCAAACCACGTCAACCACTCGAGGAGTCAAAGGTATTCCTGTGACAAAGTCCATAGTGATGCAGTCCCATTTCCATGCTAGTTTCGGTAACGGCTGTAACAGTCCTGCTGGTTTTTGTCGTTCAACCTATACTTTCTGACAATTTAGGCATTGAGACACGAACTTAGCTACATGTGCTTTCATTCCTCTCCACCAATATAATTTCTTTAGATCATGATACATTTTTGTACTTCCAGGATGTATCGATTAGATGGTGGTATGGGCTTCTTTCATCAATCGGTGTCTAATGTCAAAGTTTTCTGTTTTGGGTACACATATTATTCCTTTGTACTTCAGTACCTTTTCTTCGTCCAAGGTGAACTCAGGGTTAGTCCTACCTTTTTCGATGTCCTCTTGTGCCGTTCTTAAGTAAAGGTCTGATTTCATAACTGTCTTTACTCATCACCTATATCCGGTATAATCTTCAATGGGGAAAACATATTTGAAAACCGATGAATAAACCCTTGGTTGGCTGATCCATCTGGTGCATCTATCGCAAACTGCTCATTACCGTGCTTGAATACCTTTCTGGTAGTACACATTGTGGCAGTTGTGCTAACCTCTCCCTGAGATTTTATCATTGCCTTTCTACTCAACGCATTAGCTACTACATTAGCTTTCCCCAGATGATACTGGATATCGCAATCATAGTCTTTCAATAGTTTCAGCCATCTTCTTTGTCTCATATTCAGCTCCATCTGATTAAATAGATAAGTAAGACTTTTATGGTCTGATTTAATTTAAAATTTCTCTCCGTATAGATAATGTCTCCATATTTTGACAGCATGTACTATTGCCGCTAGTTCCAAATCATGAGTGGGATAGTTCTTCTCATGTGTCCTCAGTTGTCTTGAGGCATAAGCAATTACTTTTTCTCCTTCCATAAGTACACATCCTAATCCCGGTCCTGACGCATCGGTGTACATGATAAATGGTTGTCTTGGAATCGAGATGGTCAAGATTGGAGCTGATATCAATCTAGCCTTCAAGGTTTGGAAACTCCCCTCACATTTATCCATCAAAACATACTTCTCGCCCTTCTTAGTCAAACTGGTAAGAGGTACGGCAATTCGGGAATAGTCTTCCACAAATCGTCGATAGTACCCAGCTACACCCAAGAAACTTCTAATTTCTGCAATGATCTTCAGTGCTTCCCACTTTACAATAGCCTTGATCTTGCTGGGATCCACTTTAATTCCTTCAGCGGATACTACATGGCTTAGAAATGCGACTTCCTTTATCCAAAACTCACACTTTGAAAATTTGGCGTAGAGCTTCTCCTTCTGTAGCTGCTACAGAGCGGTGTTTAGATTCTTAATATGAGTTTCCTCATCTTTGGAGTAGACTAATATATCATCAATGAATACAATAACGGACATATCCAACATGACGTGGAAAACCCGGTTCATTAGTTCCATAAAAGTTACTGCTATGTTTGTCAATCCAAAAGACATAACCAAGAATTCATAATGTCCATATCTGGTCCTGAATGCTGTCTTGGGAATATCACCGTCCTTAATCTTCAGCTGATGGTAGCCTGACCGAAGATCGATCTTGGAGAACACTTTGGCACCTTGCAACTGATCGAATAGGTCATCGATCCGAGGCAATGGATACCGATTTTTGATTGTCAGTTTATTCAGTTCTCGGTAGTCTATACAGAATCAAACTCTACCATCCTTCTTCTTCATGAATAATATTGGCACTCCCCATGGTGATATGTTAGGGCAAATGTAACCCTTGTCCAGTATTTCTTGTAGTTGTACTTTCAATTCTTCAAGTTCAGTAGGAGCCATTCGATAAGGTGCTTTCGATACTGGTGCAGCTCTAGGTATAAGATCTATAACAAACTTTGTAGCTCGGTCGGGTGGTAATCCTGATAATTCTTCAAGAAATATATCTGGATAGTCCTGCACGACATCAATATCTTTCATTCGTGGTGCTTCCTTGGTAAGCTCGACCACAGATACTAAATACCTGACTACTCGTTTCTCAAGGAACTTCTTAGCCTTTAGCGCCAGGAGTATGAGCTTTCATTTACGGGGAAGTTTTGTTCCCGAAAAACTGAACTCTGCTCCTTCCTTGTCTTTAAATGTCAGCTTCTTTTTGACACACAATAGGTTTGCAGAATGCTGAACTAAACAGTCCATTCCCAAGATGACGTCAAACTCTGCCATCTCAAGTTGCATCAAGGTCGCATCTAAGGTCTTTTCATCAATAAGAACTGGACATGGTCCATAACCTTTTTCTAACTCCACTTCTAATCCCATAGGTGATCGTACAAGTAGTTTGTAGTCTAAGGATTTGAGGGGTAGATTTAACTTCTTTCCAAACGTCCTGATATAATGGAATAAGTAGCTCCTGAATCAAAGAGTACTCTGGCGGGAATGCCATTAATAGGTACGATACCTGTGATTTGTTTTGGTTTAGTCTACATGCTCATACAATGTAATACAACTAACTAAAAGTTAAGTCATACCTGTGACCACATCAGGCGATGCAGCAGGATCCTCCGATGTAATCGCGTAAACTCGTCCTTGATGTAGCTGCTTCTTGGGCTTAGGACATTCCCTTGCCATATGTCCCACATGGTTGCAGTTAAAACATTTTATCCCTTCGGTAGTTGGCTTTTGTTGCTGTTGAGCTACCGGAGTAGTCTTGGTTGTAGCGGTAAAGCCTTCAGCACGTAAGGGTTTGAATGTCTTATTATTCTCTCCGGTATAATGATTTCCAGCTGGCCTTTTTATACCTCTGTTTTGAATGAAATAACTCTCCTTCTGGCTCGATTCTGTAACTCGAGCAATTTGTGCCACTTCATTATAGATTTTCTTTTCATGTCCCAGAACGTGCTCGCAGATGCTTCCCCTAAGTCCCATGACGAACTTTCGGGTATTTGTGTGGGACTTTGTGTTTTCCTCCTGCATACTGCTGGGTGCAAAGAAGAACAACTCTTCATAATGCTGTTGATATGCATCCATAGTCATCTGCCCATGATATAAACTCAGGAATTCTCTTTCCATAGAATCTCTAAACTTTTCAAAAAGTACTTCTCAAATAATACCTCCTTATAGATATCCCAAGTCAGTTGGGCGTGCTTTGTTAGTAAATATGTCCTGGTAGACCTCCACCAATGGTGTGCATCTCCTTTCATCATAAAGGTGGCGCACAACATTTTTTCTTCTTCATTTAGTGTCATCATCATAAAATTTTTTTCCATTTCGTCAACCCAGTGCCATAAAGGATCTGCTGGCTTGCCATTAAATTCTCTGGGCTTCAGTTTTAGAAAACGCTCCACCAGTCTGGAGTGGTCTAGTGGCTGCGGGACATACGCTCCATACTTTGGTGGTTGGTATTGATATCCACCTGGAACTATCTCAGGATTTTGTACTTGAGCCTGCATGATAGGAGTTTGAGGTGCCTGGGGTACTGTGCTACTCCCCCCTGGTGCCGTGCTTGCCTGTCCTGCTGGCATTGGAGGTGTCTGTGCAGTTGGAGGAGTTATGCCTATGGTAGCTTGTATAGTGGCTTGTGCCAGTTGCATTTGTTGTAGCTGTTGGGCCAAGTTCATTACAACTGTGGCCAAGTCTGTAGGTCGAGCTGACAGATTAGTAGGATTTGTCTGCCCATTTATGATGGATGTTGTCGTGTTCGTGTTCCCCTATGTTTCGGGGTGTGTCTAGCTATTCTCCCCCACAGGTGATGGTGGTGGAATAGAGTTACGACTTTGTCTGGTTACTCTACATCCCGCCATTATTTAATCTAATAGTGGGATTGCCTGAAATCATTGAACACGAGAGACAATCATTAAATACTTCATTCTCATATTTTAAAACCACTAACAAATGTAAATTTTAAATTTTTTAGATCATTCTGTCGAAAATGTTGTATTTTCACTGTAGGGTCGATGGTGGGGGTCGATGGGTGTCCGACCATTAGTCTGTGACCCTGGGAAATCACCCATTCTTCCCGAGAGCCGGGGGTCGATGGAGGGGTCAAAGGATGTCCGACCCAGGGTGCGACCCCTGGTCCTCTGTCAGATTCCCGAGAGCCGACGGTCGTTGCAGGGGTCAATGAGTGGGTCGATTGTTTTAATCGAATTTTCCGACCCCCGGACTAAAAATCTGATTTTTAAGTTCCGATTCAAAGTCCATTTCCCATTCTATCTTCTCCGCTTCCTCTCAACTCGTCCCTCTAAGTTGCTACAGTAACAACTCCGATCCGTTGGTGGTTTGCACTCCTTGTTTCATCGTCTACACCTCCGCTACAGGTATGTCTTCTACCTTTTCATGTTTTTAGGTTTCTTTACGTAGGTTTTTGCTCGTACATCTTGTATTTTTCAAATTAAACTTTTTCCAACAGTAAAAATTTGATTTTATTGGGGGCTTTTGTTGTTGGTGACTCGAGGAACGAAAGCCCTAAAAAATATTCAAGTTTCATCAGTTGGTCATCGAGAAACTCAAAATTTACACTTTTTTCCCTAATTTTGTCGAGATTTTGAATTTCTTGAAATTTCTTGCAATTCAAACTAATTAGTTGAAATTTTTGACTGTATGAGTCTTACAGGGTAGTTTAGGATCCATGTAAGTCCTCCTGCCCACGTGCATGGGTGAAAAGTGAGGCTTTTGACCAATTTACGTCATTATTATGTTGAAATTTTAGATTTTTATTCTCTACTAATCCATTATTTGTTTTTCTTTCTTGTTTGCAGATACTATGGCTCGTACCAAGGTACCTAGACTTTGCGACCATCTTCGCTTCCGTTCCAATGAAGTCGAGGCACAGTATGCCCACTACGCTAGCAAGAAGGTAGAGGACGGCTGCAAGGTGGACTTGGCTAGCTTAGCCTTGTGCAATGTGGTGGGGGCCTTTGGTGATATGGGATGGCTTCCCGTCATCACCTATGAAGCGTGTACCCGTCCTGACTTGGTACGCCAGTTCTACTGTAATCTCTAGGTGGTGGGAGATTACAATGATGATGAGAGAGGTGGTGAGCTTCGGGGATCACCAGTTACGTCAAGGGGGTTGATGTTTCCTTTGATTATCGGCAGCTGGCCGACTTGTTGGTATTTCCTATGCTGGCCCTTTGGTGTTCTGTGCTCCAAGAGAGTCCCAGTTCTTTTCATTACAGATGAGGGCTGAGATTGATCGTCAGCTCATCAGACCTGATCGCTGGGAGATGAAAGCGAGTTATCTGCGTTCAGATCCATGGGTATACTGCAAGATCATTCAGCATAATCTGATACGACAGAGTGGACACTACGAGAGGGTCTCCTAGTTGACCCAGTACCTGCTGTATAGCATATGCACTAGGCAGCTCATCTACCTTTCCTATATCATTATCTGGACGATGATCAGTGCCATGTTACCCAGTCACACTGGCAACCTTCCTTATGGATGCATGATCACTACCTTGCTTACCCACCTGGGGGATGATTTATTGGATGAGAAGATTCAAGAGAAATCCTTCTCATCGCCTCTGGATTGGGAGGCTATTTGCAAGATGGGCATGCGGGATGCCCAGGTCAGGGATGAGGAGAGGAACACGATGGTGCGTCCTCGCACTCGAGTGGAGATGGCTGACGCTGAGGCAGCAGCAGCAGCCGCTGGAGCAGGGGTTCATGGGGATGATGACGATCGGCTATACATGGATGTAGATGACATACCTCCTCCATCACCTACTCATACTACAAGAGCTGGTCCGTCTTCTTCAGCTGGTCCTTCGCATGCAGCTGGTCCTTCGTATGCTCCTTCTGACGACATAATGGGGATCTTGCACGAGATTCAAGAGACTCAGCGTATGTCTGACCTGAGGATGGGAGAGCTTCTAGAGGCTCAGCGCTTATCCGATCAGCGGGTGGGAGAGCTTCTGGTTGCTCAGTGTGTGTCGGACCAGCGGGTGGGAGAGCTTCTAGCTGCTCAGCATGTATCAGATCAGTGGGTGGGAGAGCTGAGGGATGCTCAGCGGGTGACTGACCAGCGGGTGGCTGATCTCACAGCTAGTCTCCGGATGACCCAGACTCAGATAGCTTGGTTGACTAGAGTCTACGCTGAGGACTATGATAGAGACTGTGAGGCACCGCCTCCCCCATCACCTCCAGCTTCTTGATATATTTCTTTTATCATTCTTTATGTACTTAAGAGTAACTGTCCAAACTGTGGACTGTACTTGCTTTAATCATAAATATATAAACATTTGTTCTTCCTTTTGGTTGTATATAAATTTGTTTCCCATTTAATAGATGCATTATTCTATTTCAGTTTAGTCTCAAACAACACAGATGCTTATGATGTGTTATTATTACATCTTTTAAATTTTTATCCTATCTCAGTTCACGACCTTTTGTTGAAGTATACAGTTTCACAGACAAGGCCTGAGATGCTCGGATACCAAGTTGTCACACCCCAATTTTACACCATTCATAACAGTGTGATGAACCGCTAATAAACCAACGGTTCAACCAGGATCTCTAATAGGCTATATCCATTAAAAATAAAACCATGCACATCCGTAACCATAATCATAATAAATACACAATAGCGGAAGTCTTATAGTAAATGAACTGAGGAAACTAATTGTAATAATCATAAATAAAGTATCAAATTATGTTGTATCAACTGAGACATAAGTAAATAAAATATCACTTACATCCCTTAATAAATTAAAATGAAAAATCTAATCGAATATGCATGAGTTGCACTCGCATGAGGAGTCATGTGTATCCACTAAGTTTTCAGCTTCCATTGCAGCAACACGTGCATACACCGGAGCACTCATATAATCTTTGACAGTGGTACCTGCATCATCAACTAAAAATATTCGTCGTCGAGAGGGTGAGCACACATCATGGCTCTGTGAGCAAACAAAACAATGCAACAAACATATGCATGCATTCAATTCATATCTTTGGTCTAGTAAATAAGTTTACAATGTGATATAGAAAGGATAGGTGGCCGCCACACCACTATACATGAGTGTGTGAAGCTGCCCAAAGGTAACATTTATTGTCGTCCCACATGCACCCACCATGGACAATGTACACACAAAGGTCACGTTTATTGCTATACCAGTTGCCCATACCAACACGTAAGCCCCAGCTAGCGAAGGCTCGCAACTAACCAATCCTAATGCCAATCAGTGTATCCAAGGCCTCACCTCGACATCCCTCAATACATCCACAAAGATAGGGCTAAAGCCCCCCGGCAGAGTCAGAGACTACACGGTCTGAGGCCACCTCCCTTCATACCCTACGACGTAATAGTTCTGCTAAGGTAATGGCGATACGACAATGTCAGTAGACAAGACTTGAGTTAGAGATAGAGCTAGAGTACTGAGGCCCCGCCTATGACACCTCCCCCGAATACTCGCTCACATCAAGCACACCAGCCAGACTCATACATTCACATGCCTATTCCTACCATCATCATCATCATCATGTTATAAACAATAATTTAAATATGCATGAACAGTAATAATAGAAATATTGGATGACATGTTGAATGCACATAACAAGCATACACGCATAGAATCAATTATGGCATTGGACTCAAGAATAAAATAGTTTATTTTTAACCAATTAGTTTACATATTGTTCCCTCACCTTTTGCTTGATCGTAGGTCCTCTTTCAAGCTTTAAGAATCAAGTAAATATCAATATTATATCACTAGAAGACCTAATCAAGTCGATAGAATTTAATTAGAATTAATTATGATTTTAAAAACATGTTGTTAACTGGGGGTCAATGCTAGGGTCAGAGGTTTGATCGACCCTGGGTGCGACCACCCACGGTCTGGACTTCCCAAACATTGGGGGTCGATTATTAGGGTCTGGTAGGGTCGATTGGCCATCGACCCCTGTGTGGCCCCCTGTGGGTTTAGTCGAAATTCTCATCTTATAGTCAATTCTTCGTGTTTGGGATCCTATGGCTTGCTTCTACAATCCATTCCACACATGTTCTATGGTCTAGAACCGTAGTTCATTTACCTATATGGTTTTTATGATCTTCCCCATGGTTTTTCTTGAAAACCTAACCATGGTGGATGATTTGGGTTTCTCCTAGATCATATCCTCTTCACTATCTATTCTAAGGTCTGTAGAATTACATGGAGATAGTATCCATACCTGAGAATTAGGCTTGGTTCTCTAAAGCCTTCTCTTTGATCTTCTTCTCCACTTTCATTCTCTTCTCTTTCTCTCAATCCAATTAGGGTTCTAAAAGGAGTGAAAGAGGCTTAGGGACGTCCTATTTATAGAGTAGAAACTCCCAAAATAAATCTCATTAAAATTAGGAAAGAATCCCATTGAAATTTGGAATGTTTCCAAATCACGGTTTTTATCGACAGACTGGGGGTCGATGAGGGGGTCGGAGATCCCATCGACCCCTGGTACTAATATGTCTGACCCCCGGTTAAAAACTCAGGGTCTGACTTTAGTACTGGGGGGTCCGACCCTGGCTTGCTGGGTATGTGACCCTCCCCCTTATTTTAGTGTTTTTGGGTCAGTTTAATACCTGGGATCTCGATCTCCCTCACGTACTTGACCCATTTGGCTCGACCATGATGGGTAGACCTAGTTCAACGTGGTAAGACCGGGTTAGTTTGATACGGGTCTTACATAAACTCTCTCTCTTTCTCTCTCTCTCTTGCTGGAAATTTTTCTATCTCTGAAAGGATTGTAATGTCTAGCTAATCTTCTCATTCAGTTCAAGGGGATTTTGAATCCCAAACTCATGTCAATGGTGTAATCTCTATTCAGTAACGTTGTTCTTCTTCTTACTTTTATTGAAATTTCTTATGTTATTCTTTTCTCTTTAATTATGATATTTGTCTGAATAATTTAGTAATGGTCTGTTGAATCAGTTAGATTAATATTAATTGCTAGATCTAGAATCTGTGCTTCGTAATCGTCCTGATTCTAATCACAAGTAGCAAACAGTGGTGGATGATTATGTCCATGTTTTCGTCTCATCATTGTGAATAATATAACCTAAGTTTAATAATCCCCACTTGTGTGTGATGGTTGCTTAGATTGATCTATTTTTCACCCTCTTAATGCTGCCATTAAATTAAACATTGAGAGCTTATTCAGTGTTGTTCAATGGCTAGATCTCTCCAAAGAGCTTGTTTTAGTAGAGATACTTAAGGGAAAACTCAGGTAACAGAGCTTATTGTTATCTAGGGTCTTTAATTCTAATTGGAAGGAAGAGATTAACGTTGTGATTAATTTTACTCATTGCATTTGTGGGTGGATATTGAACCAAGAACTGAATATTCTCATTTAATTATCTTCCTATTTAAATTCTGTCTATTTATTTTCAATTTGATTCAAACAACCAACCCCCCCCCCTTTGTTATTGTGTTTAATTAGCATTAATTAGTATATTTAGTTTGGGTAGAATATAAATTTTAATCAATTCATTCTCTGTGGGATCGACCTCTAATTATCCTGTTTATAGTTTATTAATCAGATCAGTAAAAAATATTTAATTAAATTGGTGCATTCGACACGCTACCACACGTCGACATGACACAGTATGTAACGTGGTTCACCAACACGATGTGTGATGGCTAATCCACAGGGTAATACCCTAACTAAGGTTTCGTATTATACCTAATACGCTTCTTTAAGGCTATGGTTGCTCCTAAAACCTAGGTGCTACAACACTGACCACATTCTCAACTGCAACAGAGTCCTAGGCAATAACCTTCATTGCGGTTTTTGGCTACAACCCTCACTCCTATCAAGCCCCCAACATGATGGATTACGATGTATTTGTCAAATAAAGGTTACAAGCCCTTCCCATATAGCATATTATAATGTATATGGACTTGTATGAGTGGTTACCTTCCCAGCATGCTCAAGATTGAGTGGTGCTCACCATTTGGTCTCTCCAAGTTCTTCAGTGATGATGGATGAGCATCTTCAAGCTTCCATAAGTGATGGAACTCATTCAATAAACCTTACACACATCAAACACCCACAACTCATAAAAATTGCTCACACTACCTCTCTCATGCTTCATATAGCCATTAACATCAAAGAGAGGTAGCGGAGATGGGTACACACAAAGAGAGCTCAAAACCCTTGTTTCTTCAAAAACCCATAGCTCTCCTTCTCAAAATCATTCAAACCAATTGCAGGAAGATAGATCTCAAAAAATGGAAGAAATGGAAACTTGAATCAACCAAATCAGAGATTGGATGGCTGAGATATGGCAGTCCAAAGTTCGGCAATTGAAATAAAAGAGAAAATCATCTTTTGACCGCATAACTGCATCCGCCACACACAGAATCAGCTACCGCTGACACATCAGATCTTGGTATTGAGTTTTGATTAGCGGACAAGAGCGTCTTGAAAATCCACGGTCAAATCTGTCAGAAAGAAGCGGGAATGAATGATGGCCTTTCGATCATTCTTCATCGCGTCAGTGATTCTCAGCTTCAAGTTAAACCATTGGATTCGAATCCTCTACGCTAACACCGCATAAATGCACAACACAAAATCACTGCATCCATTTAATGTGACGTGGTGCATTACATTATGCTACACTCAGCCAACCCCCATGTGCGCCGGAGAATCTGTGTCCGTCGGGTGAGAAGCACTCGAGCCCACTTTTTTCTTAGCCATCCGATAAGAATCTGGTGTTCGTGGCTTAACTCTAGCCATTCATTTTGAATTCCCTTCTTTTCATATCCCCAAAATGCCCTTGAACAAGTCCCAAAAGGACATCTATAACCGGCTATTTGTTAAAACTTGACTAAGACACTAATACTTACCAGGGGGACTAACCAAGAGTTGAACAGGTTAGGGGCACCCCACCGCCGGTGCTACTAAACTCATTGAGCTCGCGCATGGCAAGCATGCCTTGCAAGCCTGTAGGTCTTGCTCCCTTAGAGGCTTGCAGGTGCTGCTGACCATGTGCCTTGTAGCTGTGGCTTGGCTGCCGGGTGGCCTTGCTGCCTGGCTTGCCTGCTGTGTTGTTGGGCGCATGGCTCGGCCTAGGCCTACTGAGTTGGTGCCGGCGCTACTCGCCTTTGCTACAGCTACTGATCTGGCCATGCAAGCCTAGGCTGGCTTCCATGCTTGCCTAGCCACCTCAGGTGGGACCCACCTAGTCCCCATCCACTCTCTCTCCTCCTTTTCTCATTACTTTCTCTATCGTTTTTCTTCTGCTCTGATTCTTCTGAGCTCTTTCTGCTCAACTGCAGACCTTGCTCATCAACTACTGTTAGTGCACCAACCTAGTCACTATGTCTGTCAGTGGAACTTTAGTGGGACACCCACATATACTCTCTCTCCTCTTTCCTTTTTTATTTTCTATCTTCTCATCTTCTCTCTGCATTTTTGTCAATGCTCTCACTTTCCAACTAGTAGTCTACCATCAATTGCTATCACTGCATGTCACTCTCCACAACTACTATGCCATACACATTGTAGGACCTAAATGGAGCCCAATGCCACCTCAGTGGGGCCCAAACTTATTATCTCTCCTCTACAACCCTGAGCAAGTGTCCTAGACATAACCATGCCAACTGAGGCTTTGCCTACTATCCAGAATAGCTTAGAATATGTTGCCAACAATGACAACAACTTTACAACCTTACCAAGGTTCCAACAATCTCTACCTTTGGAATCGTTGGCAACCTATATGATATCTCCACATGATATCAAGCACTATCTCTCTCTTTGTCAACAAGTACAAAGGAAAAATGATGCTCCCCCTTCATTAATGCTCCCCCTGCATCAGAACTCCCCTTGCATAGACTCACCTATAGGAATGGCCACTACAACTTTCCAATCCTATAGATGAACAGTGTTTCTATGCGGGCACCAACTCCCCTACACTGTGTCATCTCTCGTGTACTAACAACCATAACTCCTAGCTTGTCTCTAAGAGTCTCAAATGAGTCCCTTTGGGAGGGACTTTGTGAAGATATCTGCCATAAGATCCATTGTTGACTAAAACTGCTCAGTAAAATGCTCCTGCTATGAATACAAAAAATTGTTTCCAAAAAGAGTGCCCGCTATTAGTGCTCTTTTCTGTCACTAACACAACCTGGCCAAGCATAAAGCTTGTAGATTATTAGGTTTCTGAAAAAACATATAGGTTGCCCCATGTTCTAGTCCCTTGTGCCACAACTTTTTTCTTTTCAATATTTTTCACCACACAGCCATCCTTGGTGAAGGTTACTTCATTTCCTTGATAAAAACTTGACTCACACTCAAGAGATTTTGTTTTCAGGCCATTGACAAGCAAAACATTCTGGGATTTTAATTCTACACTACAAATGTTGCATTTTCTCTTCTTCAATCCTTGTACCATCATTGTTTCCAAATCTAACTATCGACCTTCTTTAGCATTCAGACTTGCCAAAATTATTTTATCACCTGTCATGTGAGTAAAGCACCCACTATCCAAGATCCATGGTGTAAGTCTAGCTTTGGGCTTAAAAACTATCTGCCCAATGAGAGATTTGTTGCCTTTTCTTGTACTTCTCAACCCATACTGCTTTTTTTTTTCACTGTTGTGGGTTTTTGTAATTTTTCTTTTTCAACTTTTTCTTCTCTTTGAAATTTTCTTCTTAGAGATTTTTTTCTTGCATTCCTTCTAGGTTGCCTATGAGATAGAAGGAATGTCTTACAATTTCTGGTTATATGGATAAATTTCTGACACCCGTAGCATTCAATTATGTCATCAGCCAAAGATGCAAATCTATTTCCGTTTGTGAATACTAATTGTTTATTTTTTCTTCTAAACTCTGCAACTCTGTATCCATAACCATCACACCCATAACAGTATCCTATGAAGATCTCTCTTTGCATAGGATTATAGCCTTACCTTCTCTATCTATTGTGGTTGATTGTGTTGAACCCTTCTTTGTTTGTCTTATTCTTGGGAAACCTCTCAACATGTGATTCTCTCTGCTTTGCTCTACCAAACATGGTAAGGCTTTTTAACAAATCCTTTTCCTTTTACTTTCTCGGATTACTGCTTGTCATATCCAAGCCCAGACATGAGATGATCTTGGTAGCTTAGAATCTCATCTAGAATATTATCTTCTTCTTCCATTAGAAAACAACAATCTTTAACTTCTTGTACTATAAGTTATTGAAGGAGCTCATGTAGAATCTTTTAGATAACTTTTCTACACTCTTGCAGGATTTGCAAGCTCAGTCTCAAGTCAGACTATTTCTTCTTCAAGCTTTGCACATTTTGTAGTTTTCAATGAAATCTCATTGTCCAAGTCATTTGTAATTTT